>JAGFMF010012100.1:3113870-3180158 GCA_019455555.1 Galemys pyrenaicus | reverse complement strand
CACCCTGGCCGGCAGCAGGGATCGAACTCGTGCTGCAGTGGCTGCGATTTGCTTCGTAGTGCGTTGCTTAACCCACTGCGCCACCAGGGGAGGCCCGAGCTACTCTACTTTCTTCTTCAGGAATACAAATAACTGTGAATTCTCCATATCTAGCATCTTCTTTTACATATTTTTGATTCCTTTATCTGTTTCTTCTGCATTCTGGGAAAATATTTCAATTTCCCGCCCTCAAAATATTGGTAAGAGTTTTGCAATTACCTTTAATTCTTTCCTACAGTGTGATTTTTTATTCTGATCTGTAAGTTTTTGTTTATTCTGTTCTCTTAATTTTGTTTTCCTTGTGTTATTTCCTTACTTTATTCTCCTCCCCCCTTTTCATTATGTTTGATCTATGAAAATCTTTACCTATTTACTCATCCAAGAATAGGGAGTGATCTCAGACCATCAAATTTATACCAATGAACAGTGTCATATATGGCTCTTGGGCTCTGTTCTCTGTCTTCTGATAGGGACAGTTGCCAGATGATTTGAAACGAAATATCACATAACCCAAGGGTCATGTTCTTATAATAAATAAAAAAAAACTAGCACAGGATCCAAAATACTCACACAGGTACCTTTATAAAATAGTTTTGTTTCCAGACCAAAACTTAAACTACAAGATTAGTTAACAATTAGGTGCCGGGCTATCCTAACTTTTGGGGTTTGTAAACTACCCTCTCAAGTCTATAAAGGCAGGAAAATATAAATTGACAACACACATCCTCTGAGTTCTTTTACCAGAGACTATAAAATATCATCAAATGAAGAGTTAGACTGAAGTACTTTTTTTTTCCTTTTCTTATTGCACAGATGGAGTGAAGTAGCCCAAAGTATATTACATGGACCAACCCTGCATTTGTACCTAATTTGATAAAATATGAGCACACAATTAAAACATTATCATGTACTCCCAAAATTCTATCACTATATAAAAAAAATCAAATCAATAAAAGTTGATTAAAGAAAAATTAACATCATAAAAATACTATCAAAGTAGACATCTGTTCTACTTATTCAAGTTAATTAATTAGTGAGAAACAGACAGCTTCATCATTTATTTTCATTCCAATTATGTTTGGTTTAGGTTTTTTAAGTACTAAGTGAATATTCAACAAAGAAGTTAACAACACCCTGACTTACCGGTGTATAACTATGTACACTTCCAACACTGTTTAAATTAACAGATGCCAAACTCTGGTCCGAAAGACTGTTGTTAAGGCTACTGCGTGGGCTGTCACTACCATCCTGATCAGTGTTGTATAATGTTACCTAGAATGAAAAGAAAAACATTTGAATAAGTAGAGCACACTATAAAGAGCACTTCTGAAGCAACTCTACAAAAAATGCAACTAAGGTAGTTATGGTAGAAAGACAAATGGTCTTTCCTTTAGTGCGTAACTCACCCTAATTCCATCATTAATTCTATGTTCACCATGAAATAATTTACTCTCAAACAACATATTCTGCCCAGATGTACTTAAATTCAACTTACTAACAAGTATAATTAGTTCATCAACATTTAATGAGGGGAATACAGTAGATTTTTACTGCTAAGTATGTCCAAACAATGCAAATCTATTTTTACTCAAACTGGCAGGTCTGGTATTCTCAAAGACACATCACTGACTGTATTTTCATAATGTTTGAGTTTATAATAAGCATAATAATTTTAAATCAGAAACTTTAAAACAAGGGTATTTTTAAAACAGAAAACTAGTCTAACTTTTTTTCAAGGTTAGTCTAATCAGCTGCTATTATGACTGCTTTTCTGTTATTGCATATACATTTGGTTTTAGGGTCTAACTTATTTTTATCCACTCCTAGTCTATTAAAAATTTAAGTCTTCAATAACTAAGTAATCATATACAGCATAGTGCTCTCTGCTTAGTACACAATTAATAACAAATATTTGCTGAAAACAGATGGAGCCAGAAGGGATTAGGCTCAGTGAAGTAAGTCAGAAGAAAAAAATCTGATGGTTTCATTGATAGGAGGAATATAAGGAATCCAAAAAAAGTCTAAAAAAGGAGAGAGAGACAAAACTTGCAGGTAAACTACCGATCTGAGGCATACAAAAGGAGAGGGGAAGAGAGATGGGTCAAAACAGGGTAGGGAAAAGCAACAAGGGACTATGATGATGCTGCATTGGTGATGGAAGATTTTGGGGGATTACACATGAGCAGAGAAATCACCTTTTCTACAAAAATAAACAACAATGTAAGGGAATACATACTTGCTGAATTTAGTGACATGAGTTATCACTATCTTTCTGTGCTCAATGCTCACAAACATTTGCCAAAAGAAACTGAATATGCGGAAAACTAAGCATTTATGCCTCTATATTTAAGGCAAAACAAACTGTCCAACATTCACATCAGTTAGGAGCCTTTATGTGTCTATGAAACAGTAAAGGAGAAGAGTATAAAGGGAAAAATGAAATAAAGAAACCTCTGACAAATATTTAACTGGTAAACACTTTCAGTGTAAATTACACACACACACACACAACTTTAGAGCCCCCTAGAATAAAAAACTATAAAACAAACGAAAGTCAGAAATACCCTCCATCATCACCATCATCACCTTGGACAAATCTTTATAGTTTATCTGGAAGAATAAACATTTCTATTAAAATATAGAGATTATTATTAGTTTATACAAATACACAAATTATTTAACACAGAAAAGGTTTATCCATGTAATCACCACCCAGATTAAAGTATAAAACAGCAATTCTCAAACTCTGATTTTAGAATCGTCTTACAGTTCTAACAAAATGAAGAGTGAAGAAGTTTTTGTTTATGCTGACATGTCAATAACTGTAAAGCATAATTAAAAACTCCAAAATATTTAAAAATTAATTTTAAATAATTTTACACATCCAACTATGTGTTAACATAAAAAGAATTTTTCCAATAAATAACTAAAATTAGGAAAGTGCCATTGTTTTACATTTTTGTAATAAACCTCAATGCCTGGCTTAGCAGGAAACAGCAAGGTTCTCACATCTGCTTCTGCATTCAATCTGCTCCAATCAGTTGTTTAGGTACAAGTACAAAAAGAATGTGTATGTATCTATCACTCATAGACAGACACATACACATAGATAGATGGGAAAAGAAAAGGAAGTATATTTTAGACTTTTCAGATAATTGTGGAGAGTCTTCTTTGATACTACACCAATACCTGACAAGTGACCATTTTTTAAAGGTTAGTTGCAAAGTAGAATCTGAAACCGTATCAAAATAAATCATTACATTAAAGCCTGCTGTCTTACCTTGTACTTTAAATGGATCATTTAACCAAGTATGATTTCATAACATCAGGTATTGGTCGTTTGGAAACACGTTCTCTAAGTCATGCAGATCTTCCAAATAGTGAACACTACCACTAATTTCATTAGGGAGTCTTTAAGGTCCTTAAAGATTAAGAAACTATCAGACTCACTGTGGTAGATGATAGATGTTTTCTAAAATTCTTTTTGGTTAAAAGTTTAAACTTTATCACTGGCAAGAAGTACTAATCGATTGTGACCCTTGCAGTGACAGACTCACTTTTGTTCATTTTCAAGAAAATGGATCTGCCAAATATCCAAATATGAATAATCATTATTAGTTGTTCTATATCAAGTAAAAACAATGATCCATGAAGAAGGCAGCTAGTTCAACTCAATCACACAACTCAAACAATTCTATAAATGCTCCTTGAAGCAACAACTGTATTTTGGTATGTAGTTTAAAATGAGTTTATGCATACTTCCACTTCAGCATACAGAATATTACAAAGATGTACACTCAATAATAAAACTATTTTTCCTGCTTCACCAAGGATTTTCTTTAAAAAAACTGGTTGCTGTCTTTAATCTAAAGTGTGTGTAACATTGAAGAATACAATGACTACCAGTAGAGTTCATTGTTAGTGCCTAGATTTGTGCTACTATTTATATACTGTTTTTATATTATTTATATACTATTTATATGCTGCATCAGTGAAAATATAAAGGAAAAGCAATATTTAGTATTATCATAAAAATATTTCCACCTCATTGACCCTAAAAGGGTCTTGGTTACCCAGGTGTCCACAGACCACAGAACCACTGGTATAGAACATTATTGTCACTCCAGAAAGCCTATTCAAGCACATCCCCAATCATCATTCACCACCAGTCGGTAATTACCATTCCTGTCTACTGTCCCAAGTAACCACTATACAGATTTCTCCCAATATTAACTAGTTTTCTATTTCTGAACTGAGTTTAAATGGAATCATGCAATATATATCCTTTTCTGTCCTTTAGCAGGAAATTATGTAAATAATTACAGAGTTTTGTTTCCTATTACATTAATATCTGTTCTTAATCTTTATTATTTCCTTTATTCTATTTTTATAGAAAATCATTTTATTCTTTTTCATCCAGTTCAGAACCTGATTGCTTTATCATTTATGTTTATGTTTCAAGTCCATTTAGAATTGATTTTTGTAAATGGAAAATCTGATTTTTCCATTGGTCCCACCCATTTGTGCAAAGACATCACTGAATTCTGTTCCTTAAGTTTATCTATTCTGATTCCAGTACCACTTTCAATTACTGGTATTTGGAAGTACAAATCATCTATCTTTTTCTTCAATATTTTCTTCAAGTACTGTGTGCCAACTGAATTTCCATTTATATTTTAAAATCAGTTTGTCATTTTCTCTTCCCCTCAAGTCAAAAGCACCCCTTGTCAGCGTTGGTGGTATAGTGGTGAGCATAGCTGCCTTCCAAAAGCACACCCTTGAATTTTGACTGGAATCAATTTAAATCTGTAGACCAACTTAAGAAAAACCAACTTCTTGAAAATGATCTTCTCTACAAAAATTATATGCTCATATCTCTTTTTCTTGAAAATGTTTCTAATCTTCTATGTCGAGTTCATCTTTTGTTTAATCCTAGGTAGAATGCTAACATTTAAGTGTTTTTAAGAACTGATTTCTAAAATGAAACACCAGCCTTGACCTTGCTAAATCCATTACTAATTCTAAATTAGTAATGAATTTTCATATAAACCACATTTGTTAGCTTTTTACTTCTCATTTGTAACATTACCATTCTCTCTCTGAACACTATTGTCATACATTTTACTGTGACATGTTATATAAACTCACAGTACATTTTTGCTTTAAATTGCTCAGTATTATTTTTAAAGAAATTAAAAAATTTTTTATCAGAACTTTGTTTATTCCTGTAGTTACCGTTTCTGATGCCCTTCATTCCTTTACAAAGAGTCAGAGTTAATTAAGAAATTTTAATTATGTATGTTAGGTTTTATGAAGTCACCCTCATAGTTCACTAATGCTATTTACTTTCATACCAGTTTTCTCTCTGTGTTTTATTTTGGATAATATGATATTTCCAAATTCATTAATTTTTCTTTGTATAATGAATAATATACTATTAATACTATCCAGTGTCTTTTCCAACTCAGACATTGTACTTTCTACCATTAGGTGGTTTGATTTGGATTTTTAAAAATAACTTTCACGTATCTATATACATGTTGAACCTGTCCTTTAGTTTCTCTATGGTATGCAGTTACAACTGGTTTCTCTTCTAGCTTTAGTGAGATGTAACTTACATGTAAACATGTCTAAGTTTCACGTATAAGACATGTAACTTGATATGTTCCTATACTGCAAGGTGATTAATACCATAGCTCACCTCCATCACCTGATTTATTGCCATTTCTTTTTTGTGGTATTTAATATCCTCTCTTCTTAGGATTCTGAAATACATTCTGAGATTAAGCAATGACCTTGTAAAGAAGAGATATTTGTGCCCCACTCAGTATCTAATGAGCATCAGATTATAAAATGCATCATATTATAACATACCATTTCTGAGTTTTTACCTATACTTGAATAGTAAAACAGGTTGACCACTACTACAATGAACTCTGTGGAGTTTGTCCACATTTTATACTGGATTCTGTTCACTTTCTGGGAATTTAATAATCTTTTTCTCAATTACATATTTGGAGGGGTAATTAATAATTTCAAAACAAATTGATTCAATAAAATGATGACCCCAAAATTCTATCAATGGGAAATAGTGTCAAGAATTTAAATACAGAGCATCCAATATTCACCTTCCAATTGCTGCAGAGAAATATTTTCTTCTGTTTGTATAAAACTCAAAACAAAATGGGATCAGTTTTCAGGTTGCTATACATGAGTTAGTCAAACTTATATCACCTTTAACCTCCACCATATAAAATTCTATTGTTATTATAATGAAAATTAAATGTATTACTCAATGACATTCAAAAGTGTTTAAAAAGAATTACTTTGTTAGTCACAGTGTTGATTGCCAGAGTTGGAGAGGCACTTCCCGAAATAATATACTCCATTCCCAAAGAATCTGAATCTATGCTATATGGAGTTGAGGCCTACAATACAAGAACAAAATAAATAATTATTACCTTATATATCCAGCAACTTTAATACAATTTGAAGGCATTTCATCAAATTCTCCAATATCCAGCTTTGTGCTTTGTTTCTGAAAATGATCCACTACTGACATCTCCTCTACTATATTTTAAAATGCTGAGCTGATTCCATAAAGTCCAGTGGTGTGGCTGGCAAATCCTTAACAACTCTTTTAATTGGTTGGGATTAGCAGAAATTAAAAACTTCAGTAGTGATACTGCCAATGAATCCCTAATATCCAGTCACTACTTTCTCACTTTTAGTAATAGAACTCTGTTACCAATCCATGGCAACAAGCAAATGACTACCTTCTCCCACTTCATTTGCAGTTAGTTGTGGCCATTTCACTACGGTGTAACCAGTGGGTTATAAGCCGAACAACAAGTACAATGTCTCTGCAATGTCTTTGAAAGGAACTTCATTACCCTTCGTTCTCTTTCCCTCCTATTGTAGGCTAGGACAAAGATAAGGTAGTCGTGATCTTGCTTGACCATAAAGCTGAGGGTAATACCATGGGAACACTGGGAAGACCTGGACATCTGAATGGTCTTGTGAACAGAAATGACTATCAGTTCTCAGACTTTTACTTGAGAGAAAAAAGTCAATCAGGTTTATGGCTCCAATTTGTTTTATCATTATTTTAACTTAATATAGATATATAGCCGAGGATTACTTACACCAAAATGAGGTATATGCAACAAGCAAGGAAATCAGGAAAGGGGAGGGGAAAAAAAAAAGACAGAGGAAATGACTGAAAATTTAGTGAAAGGCAACTAACAAATCCAAGCAGTTAACCCAAATCAGGATAGATTCAAAGAAAAATTATACAGAGATACATCCTAAGTCAATCACTGAAAAATGCAGAAAGCAGCCAGAGAAAAATAACATCCCACATACAAAGGAATAAATTGAAAATGTGGATGTCTCATAAAAATGGTGGAGATCTTGTCTTTAAAGTACTGAAAGCATAAAAATTTCAATCCAGACTGCATGAAAGATAAGTATATCATCCATATTATCTAATGAAAATATTCTTTAGGAATGAAGGCAGAAGAAAGACATTTTCAGAGCATGAAAATTAAGAGAATTTATTGCTACCACACTTGGAATATAGGATGACACTACTTAGATGAAGACTTCGAGAGTATACCAGAGATTTTTAAAACTCCGAAACAAGAGAAACACATTATTTTTACCACTGCTTTACTACTTTGCTTAATAGGAAACCACTTGATTCTGATTAACTGCCTCTGCATTCCACCTATGGCAAAATCACAAGTCATGTCACCTTTGAAACTTTTTTGAGTAACAAAGGTCTTTAAAGAAAGTTAGTATTATTATGAAAACAGTTTTGACTCTGTGGACCCTCTGGAAGGGCCTCACATACTGAGAACCAGTGCATTAGCATGACAGATTCCTATAAGCAAAGAATGCATTACAAAGTAATTAAGACACACAGCTGAAATTAAAGGGGGGGGCAATCAAAGAATGAAGAGAGTAGGTTATGTCTTGGGATTATTAACATAAAAGAGAGAAACAGCACTCATTCTCTCAAAGCATTTCTTTAACAAAAAATTGCCAAGCTGGGTTCCCTTTTGTATACCTTGACATCAGTACCCTTGGAATGGCATAGCTGCTTGTTGGTATCAAAAAGAAAAAAGTCTACAGAGAATAGCATTTTTTAACTTTTTTCTACACTAAGCAGCTTCCAGTGGCAGGACACTTTTTATTAATAATATGGTTGAACTGAACATCAAGCCAAAGAAAAAGCAAGAGAACAAAGAGAATTTAATATAAAAACAGAAACTGGGGCCTCCCTGGTGACACAAAGGGTTAAGTCGCAGCACTATGAAGATAACACCAGCCATGGCGCAGCAGACCTCTCTCCAGTCTTGCCTGCTGCTCCCCTCAGCAGTGCATTTCAGTAGATCTGCCTGTTCTGCTCCCCACTCTGTCTCTGTTGAATGCTCTCATCCCCCACACCTCTGGCCTGCAATCCAGCTCTTGACTGCATAAATAAATAAATATTTTTTTAAAATACAATAAAAACAGAACTAATAGGATAGGAACATCAAAGCCTCAGGAAATTATTGTCCTTCTTGGACAATACACTGCCGCCACATTGAAGAGAATAATTTCCTTGACATGCCAACCATCCTCATTTGTCTTGATTTTGTTCATCTAACAGGCCTCCAGTTCTTCAATGAAAACTTTCCCAAGCCCTAGAGTAAATTATGCCTCTCTGTTATGACCCCATAGTTTTCATCTTCAGGGTAACCACATATTTTATCATCCAAGTGCTATTTTAAGAATGAATGGGGAATTACTAAGCAACACTATGAAGATAGAGTCAATCTGGCTTATCAATTTATCTTTCCTGATTAAGAGCTACATAAGCACACTATAGAGTAGTTCAAAGGCCACAACTCACCTAACATTTAATTCTAACAATAACAATGTGAAACATGAATGCAAATTAATAATCAAATTAATTGAAAGACAACTACTAAGTTCTCTTGCAAAAACAAATACTTTTGCACCCTTATGTCTTACCTTATATCAAGACCTCTTATCTCATGCCTCCTCTACCCCATCCTCCAAACCCCTCCATCAGAATGTAAACTACCAGAGCAAAGGATATCTTTTTAGTCACTGCTATTTTCCCAGCACCTCAAAGAGTGTCTGCTCATTCATGACAGGAATTACACCATTCAAATATGTGCTCAGTCTCAAGGGACTGAGGTGATGGTGCACAGGTGGAATGGTGGTGGGAACTCCCTGGGGAATATAAATGATGTCAAATATAATTAAATAAATAAATTTATTATTAAAAACAAACAAATATGTGCTCAATCAATGCTGTTCTAACTTGCCCTACCTATCTCCCCTTGAAAGTCAAGCCACATAATCCATAGTCTTCCCAGAGTCTCAATAAGACATAATCTTACCTTCCTCTGCACACAATACTTTCTTTCTTATAATACTTTCTACATATACTCTGTCTTTGTGCCATACCACAATGCCTGACACACAACAGTTACAAAACAAATATCAAATAGAAAAAATGAAAGATTACATTCAATTTTGAGCACGTATATAGAAACCCAATACCATGATAATCATCTAGGTAATCTAGATAATTCTCATTCATGTTTAAAACCCTACATTTCCCAAACCAGTCCAGTGCAGCTCCTTCTATCAATACTTATCATCGAGGGGTTTAAGAACACGGGGTTTGACCACGTAAACTATTTTGAGCTGAAGATAATCAAGACCCAGCAGACTCAGGAAAAGTTTTTGTGAGGACATGACAATGAGAATTAAGGGATTTTCCCCGCAGGCCCAAGTCACCAAGCATAGGTCACTTTCACATCATAGCAGATCTCAATGGCTAAAGATAAGAACCAGAAGATGCACTGGGGACAAAGACATTCTTAAGACCCACACTAAACAATACTATATAACTTTATCTCACTGTCTCCTCTATAAGATAGTTTCTTAAAACACTAGCTTTGCTGTCTCCCTTCCTTGTCAGAAGGAAATACTTGTCCTTTGTGTACCCCATCATGACAGTGTCTTTTAATGGGCCCAGACACCCACCAGGAAAATGAATTCATTGAGTACAGTTACATTTTTATCTCCTCCTTAACTGATAAAAGAAATCAGAAAGGAGTTCTTTACCAGAAAGATAGCTATTATGAGAGAGAACTTCTTTGTGGCTGAGAACTATCTGGAAGGCAGAACAAACTGCCTTTTGAATAGATTTTTTTCCCTTAAATCAGGATCACATAAAAGCTTCAACTGCCTGGCTACCTGTGAGTCTCATGTCTTTGTGGGTCTCCCTTATACACATAGTTAATTAAACTCTTCATCCTAAGCTTCTTATTATTTTTATCCTATTAATTTCCTTTTTTATTAATGGAGAGTCTCAGCCCTAAGAACCTAGTAGAGAGAAAATAAGCTTTCTTCCCCATAGCACCTTCCTTTTGCAATGCGTATTTTTATGAAGAACAAGTGTCTTTCTTAACTGTTAAGTTTCCTGTTGATTCCTCCCTCAACATTACAAGCTATCAAATCAAAGTAACTTCCTTGATCCCCTATTTTAAGGCTCTCTATCAAATATTTCTATCCCATATGTTCACACTCTAAACTTGTCATAGAGTTTGTCAGTGAGTCAAGAGACCTCAACTATGCCCACCTATACTTCTTACCAGTCAGTCATGTATGCTGTTTTTTTCCCAAATGACATTCTTTATTCTTTTCTATGCAAAACAGTTACTCTTCTGCAACAAGACTCTAAGTCTCACTTCTCTTCTTAGAGACCTTTCCAGGGTAGTATCAACCACTTTGAGTAACTTCAGTTATCACTGCTTCACATAAGAGTAATTACTAAATACTTGCTGTCATTAACAATCATATCTAAGTCACTAACTGCTATTTAAGTTAATGTGGAAGAGGGGCCTCCTGGTGGCGCAGTGGGTTAAGCAATTCAGTATGAAGCAAACCGCAGCCAGCCAGGGAGGGTACCCACATGGTGTTGCAGACCTCTCCTGCCTTGCCCGCTGCTCCCCTCAGCTGTTGTGTTTCAGTCAGTCTGCCTGTTTTGCTCCCCACTCTGTCTGGTGATTCCTCTCACCTCCCACGACTCTGGCCTCTACCCCAGCTCTTGTATGCATAAATAAATAAATCTTTTAAAAAAAAAAAAAAAGCTAATGTGGAAGAACCTCTTAAAATCAATGACCACTGCAGGTTCACATGAAACACATGTATTAAAAAATTCAATTCAGTGTTACTGTGATTTAGTACAGCAAATAGTAGTTGCATAGTACAGTGCTGTTTTCAACAGTAAAGGTTCTGAAAGCAGACTACCTGAGTCCATAGTCCTGGTCCTGGCGATGGCCCTTTATTGTTCTCGGTACCGTTGGACAACTTACTTATTAACATTCATGTCTATCAGTTTCATAATTTGGAATTATAAAAATCACAAAAGTAAACAAAATTTGTTTTAAAAGCATCTGGCACAAAAATGCAATGTAAGTATCTATTACTATTATGCTGTTGTCTTAGCTCACATTGCCATAACAAGATACTATAAAATGGCTCGTTAATCAATACAGAAACTTATTTCTTACAGTTCTAGAATCTAAAATTCCAGGACCATGGAGGAAAGAGAACTAATTCTTTGACCTATTTTCATAAGGGTACTAATTCCATTCATGAGGGCTCCCTCCAATCTCATGATCTTATTGTCTCCCAAAGACCATCACACTGGATTTCAACAATTTTTTTTGAAGGCAAGGAAGAAGAAAATGAATCCACCCATCATCCAAGCTATGGAGGGCTGCCATAGTTTGTGGGGACCTTTCAGGGACATTTGGGAATGTCCAAGTCAGACCCATTCAACTGTCATCCACAAGCCAAACAGCCTACTTGAGGTTTTCAAAGGAAGAAAAGGCTGTTCTCCATTTAATGCAGTCACAGTAGTCTTTGAGGGTGCCTGGAATCTTTCAGTAATGATGGGGTGTACCCCAACCTGATACTTTCAGTGGTTCCAAGGTTTCCTCATATTTCACTGGAGAAGAAGAAACAAAAGAAGGAATAAGGGGTCCTTGTACCAATTTCTCCCCCAAAAAGGCACCAAATAGTGTCAGGAAGAACTAGGGTATAGGCTAGAGCCACAGGGTGAAAGAATTCACCAAAGACAGAGTGGAGAACAGAAAGGGGGGATTTACTGAAATCCTCAGTATTGTTGCTGAGAGGAGTGGTGGGCAGGACAGGAGAAGCTGTCTGCCCAACAACTCAATCTGAGGGAACACAAACAGTATACAGCAGCTATTATTAAGATTTCTTTTTGTTCTCATATTTTTATAGCTAAGTATACTAAGACTAAGGGGTTTGGGTTTTTTTCCAAAAAAAAAATTTAAAGAAAAAAATCTAACAACTTTTCAAAAGTCACAACTACAAACAAATTTTAAAGTCAGAAAAAGGATCACTAGCAAGGAGCCTACTCTATCACCAAGCTAAGCTTTATCTGATAATTTTCTAGGTCTTCATGTCCATTTTATGATTAAAAGAAAAATTTAAAAAGTAGAAGGATTTAGATTCTCAAATATTAAGAAAAAAAGAAAGGAATAAATACTTTGACAATCAAAAGAGAACACAGACATATGTTCATATAAATGAGGTGCATAGGAAGATGGTTCAGAGAACTGAGTTAAGAATATAAGGTTAATAACAATAGTTATTAACTTTAAATATATAAAATTATGTAAAGAGTCATCTCTATTTGACTGTCTTAGGCATTTGCTTAGATAAAACCCAATGTTTACTTATAATACATACTCTGTCCTAATAAAATACTCCCTCCCCACACACACACACACACAAAAAAAAACCCAACCTCTAAAAGAAAAATATAGGCATACCGCTTTATCAGGATAGGAAATTGTTTTGTAAGAACACTATTTTTAAGGGTATTAAACATTATTGGTATTCCTGATTATATATCCAGTATTTATAGCTAGTCTCTTTCTACAGGTTCCTCTCCTACGATAGCAACCAACACACAGTTCATAAATATCAATATTATAACTGAAAAGTTCTGGTTCTAGATATTTTGTGAACTAGGGTAAAAGCTGTTGAAGTCTTCATATGTTTTTAAATTTAATATAACGCTGGGCCTCCCTGGTGGCGCAGCGAGTTGAGCACCACACTGTGAAGCAGCACAGGGGGGCAAGTTAGATACCCAGCCAGGGAGGGGACCCACATGGCACGGCAGGCCTCTCCTGCCTCGCCCACTGCTCCCCTCAGCAGTGTATTTCAGTCAGTCTGCCTGTTCTGTTCCCTACTGTCTCTGGTGGATCCTCTCACCTCCCATGTCTCTGAACTGTACCCACACAGCTTGTATGCATAAATAAATAAATCTTTAAAAAAAATTTTTAAATAACGCTGAAAAGACAAACAGCAAAAAAAAGGAATTAGAAAATATATGTGCAAAATGTACATACATTCAATGTTGTGTATATAAAATACTCTGTACTCTGAATCCTATATTTCTACAGACTTCCATTATAAAACTGATAATATGGTTTCAAAAAAAAATGGGGGACAGGGGAAAAGTCTCAAAATAAGGATTACTCTAAGGACTATGAAACAAAGTAACAGAATAAAAGGTAAGGTTAATATCAAAAGGAATGCATAGTGGACAATCTAACCATCAATTCAAATTTCCAAAAACAATTTAAGTTCCAGGAACTTCACAAAAGAGCAAATAAGAGAGAAGACCATTTTCAGCCCTTCAAAATATACATCATTGTTAATGTTCTGGGTTAAAATATGTGGATTTTCCTTTACTTCCCTCAAACTCTGGCAATAAATACAAAATGGTTTGTACTCCACATTTCACAAGATTTAAGTCCATTTGTCTAGTCTGTTTTAAAAGGCAGAAGTGGGGTTCATTTCCTCTCAAACCATTACATACATAGCTCATCAACATCTTAATTCTTAAAATTAAAACTCTTACTAAACAGATTATGTCACCAATGCTAAACTTTGCTTTGTATAAAGCCAATTTTGTTCTAAACTGAAAGATCACCTTAAATCTATATTCACTTGGTAACTGGAGTACTGACTGCCTTCTGCTGGCTCCATAAATATGCCTGACTAAACCCCATCAAAGCTATGCCTCATACACTCTCATGATCCCAACTTAAATCTGATTTAAGCTCCTTATCATCTTGAGGTTGAATTGTTTTATCTATCTACCAGTAATAAGCACAGAACAAATTTTTGAGCCAACATTTACTCAGTTTCTTTCATCTCACTTCATTCATTCTCTTTGCCCTAGTAATGCCTATTGCAAGCTGTGAAAAATCACTGGAGATGTATTTTCTCTGCCTTTTAAGGGATCACAGTCCAGCAAAGGAGACAAATATAGAAACAAATAACTATTTTCAAGTATAAGAAAAGTCATAAAATAACTTTGAATCCTTCAATAAGGCAAATAAAGAAACAGGAAAACTTCACAGTGTAGCTAACATTTTAAACAGTTTTGAAAGATAGTAGGGTAGGTGTTGTGTGTGTGCATACATGTGTTTTAGCTGAGATGCAGAAAATGCAAAGTGAGGAAAAACTAAGGGGAAAGTTAATGTCTGAGGACAGCCAATGTTTTAACTAAAGGTATGTCAAATAACTTAATACAACTACATAGCTCCTTTTCTCTTTCATTCTTGCAAATTAATTTAACCATGGGTTCATAAGAAAAAGTTCTCTAACAACAGCACATACACTTAGAAATTTTGTGTTACCAAGTAACTATTACAAAGTAGGAAACAGGGAAAAAACATTTTGAAACAACTGGGAAAATTCAATGTATAATCAGACTAACCACTTGCAGTACAAGGGAATAAAACCAGTCCTCAATGTTGTATATGCAGGAGCACCAAATTAAAACTCAAAAGACCTGAATTCAAGTCTCAGAAAAAAATCTATGTCCTAATTACAAAAAAAAAAAGACTTTTATTTAACTTCTAAACTGTCCACCTCACTCAGAGTTAAGCTCAAATAAACAATGAGGGGCCTCCCTGGTGGCACAACAGGTTAAGCAATACACTGTGAAGCAAACTGCAGCAAGAGTTCAAACACTGCCGCCAGCCTCTCCTGCCTCACCCGTTGCTCCCCTCAGCAGATTTCAGTCAGTCTGCCTGTTCTGTCCCCACTCTGTTGCTGGTGAATCCTCTCACCCCCCGCAGCTCTTGTATGCATAAATATAATCTTTTTAAAAATAATAAAATAAATAATGAGTATGAAATGTGCTTGGGGAGGGACAGAAAATGCTAGATAAATAAAACTTGCTGTCATTATGATGATGTCATGGTTACATTTGTTGTACTGGAAATAAACTTTTAAAATCCAAATTTATGACACAATACCCCACTATGATAAATTTGTAATAAAAGAGTGTTTTACCCGTTCTACAGATCGTGCTCTTTTCTTTGGCCGAGTAGGCAGTGCATCTTCCTTCGGATTGGTATCTATTGCCCAATAGGATCCCTAAAGGTAAAGAAATAAATAAATTATATTTCAAGAGTATTTAACAGCAACTCTGTAACATTAAAAATGGTGTTTTGTAATCCTGTTCCAAAGTAAACACTCTGTAGCTGTAAAAACGGGAAAGTAGCATGAGAATAAACACTAGTTTTGATCTGAGAAAAAAAGATCTTATAACAATTCACAACCAGAAGATTTTAACAATTTATAACTAAAGAGGAAAAAGGAAAACCTTATATGAATAAGTCCAAGAACAAATACCACATCAAATTAAAATGAGAAATGATCTACTGAAAATATTTAAGAATATATATTAATTCTTAATTGAACACATGATAATTACAACAGCATATGACATTTGCATCTAACTGAATCTTATGTATATATATTGTAGATGCCCCCCCTGCGCCTTACAAATCTGCATGGCAAGTGAAACTGATTGAATATATTCTATGTACTTAAGTACATTCTGGAAAGCAATGGTTTGTACATAAATCTTTATTACTTATTCTGTCACTACTTAACTATTTACACTCTCTTACTTTTCATACAAGTTTTCAGACCACTCACTGAAGACTTATGCTCCAGGAACTCAGAATTGTGACTCCCTCAAAAAAATATTTCAAATGGCTTTTAGATATCATTTAGATGAAGAGACTAAAGTTCAGAAATACAAAAGTGGTCTACTTAACTAAGGATCTAAGAGTGAGAAACCAGAATCAAGGTCTTTATTCTTGGTTCTTTTCTCCCTCAATAACCCTGCCTACACACACATACACACACGTTTGGGACAGAAGAGCAAGAAAGGAGGAAGAGGGTGAAAAAAGGAAAGAGAGAGATGTATTTCAGAAATAAACACAATGCATGTCCTAGTTTTGCAATTAATCCCAGTGACAGTATTAAAGTTTAGTTTTTGCTCAGTATTTCATTAATCGTCCCATCTTGTTTCCTTCGATACCATGGTCTTTCATGCATCTATGCCTGCTCTACATACTGACCTCTGTAATATCCTCCCTATCACTAACAAACTCATATTCCATTTTCAAAACTTAGCTCAGATATTATCTAAAAGAATCCTTCTTTGATCCTACCACACGCAGTAATTCATCAATCTCCACACTTTCTATACATTTAGACCACTGATAGCACTTAACATTACAATTTTATTTACAGGTTTGTATGCCCTTCTAAACTATGAGTTCTTTAATGGTAGGAATTCACTTCTACATCTACAGTGCCAGGCACAATCTTAGACACAAAGCAAGTATTCAATAAACATTTGTTGACATGGAAAGGAAAAAAAGTTTTTGAACAAAGTGTGCCGAGAATGTCAAAGTACATGGTAGGATGCCAAGTCTTGCCATATCCCAGTTTATGTAGGTACAACTCAGTTTGGCACCGATTTCATGCCCGGCTACACCTGGAGCATTCTTCTACATCTTTTCAAAGTGGCCACTGCATGTCAGCTAATGAGCCTACCAGACTTGAAGTAAATTTGCCAAGAACCATGTAAAATATAGCACTATAGAAAGTAAGCACTTGAAGGTAAGATTTCATGAGTATGTTCAGGTAACAAATTTCAAAGTAAGTAGAAGAGTTTTTAGATTCAATTCTTATAAAAATTAGAAACAAAGCAGGAAAAAAGTAACAAATTCAGTGGACAACAGTATCTAAAAACAGACCTTTAGAAATAAGTTTCAGTTTTAGGAGCCTGTATGTCTTAAATGTTAATTAATCTAGGGAAATCAGCCCAAAATTCAGACTGACTTGCTATTAAGTATTTAAATAAAACTAAAAAAGAAAAATACATGTCTGTTCTTCCACCCAGAATAGGATTGGCTATGGCTTGTCACAAATAGATTAACAACGAGGTTCTAAAAATGGATGGTGGAGGTGGTTGCATAACAACTTAATGCCACTGAACTACACACCTAGAAATGATTAATTTCTATTAAGTATATTTACCAAAAAATGTCTTTTGCAGCTACCTTTCAAAAGACTTATCTATCAAATTACAGTCAAACAATATACACATATTTCATCCAATTTCTTCCCAAAATAGGGCCTACTGGAACAAGTGAGGGAAAAGGTTTGTTTGCTTGGTTGTTTTTAAATCAGTTTCAGTCAACTATATATATAAACATATATATATTTATGTATACATTTTAAGTGTATCCATTTTAAGTATGCAGTTCAAGGAATATTAAAAAATGCATATATTTACACAACTAAAACCAAAATCAAGATTTCTATCACATTTAAAAGCTCCTTTGTATAGCACAGCAAGCAATCCCTATTTTTTTCCCTACTTCCATCCCATACAAACTTGGATCACGTTGCTATCATTATAGATTAGTTTGCCTTTTCTAAAATTTCATATAAATGGACTCAAACCGTCAAAACATTTTAACTTCCAATAACAGTGTATGAGTTCAGCTGCTCTGCACTTGTTATTTTAAGTCTTTTCATTCTAGCAGATCTGTAGATGATTTCACTCATGTGGAATATAAAGAAACTAAGGAATTTATATGTATAGTGTGAGAAAGCAGTCATTTCATTCTTTTGTGTTTGGCTGGTCTTCCCAAAACCATGTACTAAAAGAGACTTCACTTTCTCTACTATATAGTCTTGGTTTCTCTGTCATAAACTAACTGCTCATATAACTGTGGGTTTATTCTGTGACCTCAATTCTGCTCCTTTGATCTATTTTATTTTTCCCCAAAACTAAGCTGGTTTTGATTACTATAGCTTTGTATTATAGTTTGAAGTATGGGAGTATAATACTGCTGTCCTTTTCTGTCAGAACTGCATTAATTATTTAAGGTCTTTTTTTGGTTCCATATAAGTTTTAGCAATGTTTGCTCTGTTTCTTTGAAGGATCCCGTTGAAATTTTGATAAGGATCTTTTTGAATGTGTATATTACTTTGAGTAAGATGCCCATTTTAATAATTCTAGTTCTTCCAACCCATAAGCAAGGAATACACTTCTCATTTTGTTGCACTCTCTTCTACTTCCTTTAATAATTTCTTACAGTTTTTTTGTACAGGTCTTTCACTTCCTTTGTTAGGTTTATTCCTAGGTATTTAACTATTTTTCAGACAACTGTAAAAAGGATTACTTTCTTCTTTCTTTTCTACAAGAAACCATTGTGCTAGCCAGAATACATACAGAAACTCAAGTGATTTTTGTACATTCATTTTGTTACCTGCTACTTCATCATACTTATTCACTGATTCTAATAGTTTTCAGTCCTTCAGGGTTTTTTATGTATGTTACCATGTAATCTTTAAATAGTATCACTTCTTCCAATTTGGATTCATTTTAATCTTTCTCTTGCCTAACTGCTTTGGGTAGGACATTCAATGCTTTATTAAATAGTAGTGGTATGAGTGGAGAGCCTTGTCCTGAACCTGATCATAAGAGGAAATGCTTTCAACTTTCCCCATTGAGAATGTTAGCCATGCATTTCTCACATATGCTTTTTATTATGTTGAGGTATGGTCCTTCTATTCCCCTATCTTATTTTGAGCTTTTTATTAGCAATCAATGCTGAATCTTGTCACATCTTCTCTATGTCTACTGATGAGATCAAATGATTTTCCCTCTTCCCTTAAGTTAATGTGGTGAACTGAGCTAATGATTTGCAGGTGTTAAATCATACTTACATCCCTAGAATAAATTTCACTTAATCGTGCTATATGATCCTTTTAATGTATTGCTGAATTTGGTTTGCTAAGATTTGGGATTTTTGCATCTATGTTCATCAAGGATACTGATTTATAGTTTTCTTTATTTGTGATGTCTCTGCCTGGTTTTGGTACCAGAGTAATGTTGATCTCATAATATTCAATGTTACTGAGATGGAACTTTTTTTGTTAACTTCATTTTCCAATTACTTCTTGGTGGTATAAAAATTTATACGGACCTTGTTTGTATCTTGCAACTTTGCTAAACTCACCTATTCTATAAGATGTTACTTGCACATATACAATTTTTTGTCTTTTTCAATATGTTATCTTTTATTTCATTTTATTGCCTTATTCCTTTTGCTTGTGCTTCTAACAGAATGCTGATTAACAATAAATACAAACTCCTTTGTTTGTTCGCAAAGATGGAAAATGGTCAGTGTCTTATAAACTGCCTTTAATCAAACTAAGAAAATCCCTTAATTCCTAGCTTGCTGAATGAATGTCAGAGTTGGTCACTTTTTCTTCCTATACTTGAAACAACTCAGTTTTCTTCTACTCATATAGTGAGTTATATCGGATTACAGATTATAAAGGGTTGAAGGCTATGTACTAATTACAATACTAACACTAGGAATAGAAATAAACAGGAAATCACAATGCTCAAATTTCATAAGGAGGTGGAATATATCTACTACAAGGTTAAATGTCATTAACTTCGTCACTCACTGCTCAAAAATCTATTACCTTAACCATATTCATTCTTGGAAATTTCAATCCACATTCCAATCCACTTTCTCTTACTCCATACTTTACATTCTGATTTATGCCTTTAAAGTATTCTGAGAAGGGGTTCACAAACCTCAAAAGACTGCTAAACAGAGATATCACATGAACATTCATAAAGAATCATGGTGTTGAAGTCACAGATACATGAGGTAAGTTCTTAAGAAACCTTTTTATTTGGCTAAGGAAAAAAAAAAAGACAAGGCAAGAGATACATCCAGAGAAGTAAAGAAAATTTTTTAGAATCTTTTTGCTTCACTTGAATACTATTTCTTTCCTTCAATACTGTAGTTAGCACAATGATTCTAAATTCTCTTATACTTTTAATTATAAATTCTGAAAATACATTAAAAATATTTAACTGATACAAAACTCTTTAGACTATTTACAGCACTTATTAACCCCGACAACACTGAAAGCAGTGTGCTAGCATACAATTTATAATATTTTTTTATTTACTAGAAGCTTTACACAATGAAAAATAGACAACGTCCCAGAAAACTTGATCTCTGAACCTAATATATTATGTTGAAGTTTTTAATTTTTAAGCAATTCTCTCGTTAGACCTAAGTTTTAATTAAAGTACAAAATTATAACTTAACTAGTTATACTGTTTGTTGAAGTTAATGCTAATAAATGTCTTATTTGAAGACACCTATAGCACAAGTAATAAAAAAAAGAATAAACAAGTGGGACTATATCAAACTTAAAAGTTTCTGCACAGAAAAAGAATAAAGTAATAATAATAAAGTAAAAAGACGATCTACAGAATGGGAAAAATTATTTGCAAACCATCTAAAGACAGGGATTAATATCCAAAACACAAAAAGAACTTATGTTCAGCAAAAACAAACAAAATCCAACAACAACAAAACAAAACATAGGATCTGAATAGACAGGTCTCCAAAGAAAACATATGAATGGCCAACAGGCACATGAAAAGATGCTCAGCATCACTCATTAGGGAAATGAAAATTAAAACCAGTGCAATATCAACTCATACCTGTTAGAATGACTATCATTAAAGACATGAGATAACAAATATTATGTGGATGTGGAGAAAAGGGAGCAGCACTGCCGGTGTAATTGTAAGCTGGCATAGCCAGTATGAAAAAATCTGAAAAAGCTTCCAAAAATTAAAACTACCTCAAAATACAAGAACTGTCACATGACCCAGCCACTTTACCTCTGGGGAATACATCCAAAGGAAACAAAAACACCAACTCGAAAAAATAAACTCATGTTCACAGCAACATTATTTACAATAGTCAAGACATGGAAACATGCCCATTAATGGATAAATGAATGAAGTCTTCTCACACATGCAGGAATGTTACTTATTCATAAAAGGAATAAGGAAATCCAATCATTTCTAATACAGACAGAATCTAAAGGCATTATACAAAGTGAAATAAGTTAGAAAAAGGTAAATTTCACTTACATGTGGAATCTTAATAAAACACACACACATATCAGTCTGGTAGTTACCAGACAGGAAGAATAGAGGTAGACAGAACAGAAGGAAGGTACAAACTTCCAGTTATAAGATAAATAAGTACCAAGAATATAACATACAACATGAATACTAATAGCTAACGTTCTTGTATGATATCTAAGAATGTTGTTAAAGTTAAAAGTGTAAATCCTAAGAGTTCATTACAAGGAGAAGTTTTTCTTTTTGTTCTTCTTTCTTTTCTTCATCTGTATGAGAAAATGGATGTTAGCTAAATCTAACATGGTACCTGTTTCACAATATATATAAATTAAACCATCATGCTGTATACCTTAAACTTATAATGATATTAAGTCAACTGTTTCTCAGTAAAACTTGCGAGGAAAAAATGAACAAGGAACAAGATACAACATAGACAACCCTGAAAACCTTTTGCTAAATATCCAAATTAGGTGAATCCATAAAGGTGGACAGTAAATCAGTGGTTGACAGTTAAAAGGTGGAGGTAAAAGAGTATTAACAAGTACAAGGCTTCTTTTTAGAGTGACAAAATAAAAATATACTTGAGAAAAACCAGGTTCCTTCTCTTCAAGATATTACAATTAAAGGGAGGAAATATACTCTATTTTTTAAAACAGATTTATTTACTTATACATACAAGAGCTGGGGTACAGGCCAGAGTCGCGGGAGGTGAGAGGATTCACCAGAGACAGAGTGGGGAGTAGAACAGGCAGACTGACTGAAACACACTGCTAAGGGGAACAGCAGGCGAGGCAGGAGAGGTCTGCTATGCCATGTGGGTCCCCTCCCTGTCTGGCAGCAGGAATCGAATTCGAGATGCAGTGGCTGCGGTTTGCTTCATAGTGTTGTTTAACCCACTGCGCCACCAGGGAGGCCTGGAAATATACTTTAAATACTGTCTCTGTAAAAGTAAAATATTGTAAACATTCAATAAAACTAAAGAAAAAATTTTTACAAAGAAAATGTAGTTGAACTAGATAATGTAATAGTTGCACAACTCTGTAAATATATTGAAAAGTCACTTTTAAAATGTAAAGTTTATGGTATTAAATTCTGTCTCAATAAAACCTTTTCCTTTTGTGAAAAGATGTTTTATTGCCTTTGGTCCACAGTAGGTATTTCACATTATCTCATGATATGGGTAGGGGCTAGTGTCCTGAGCGCTAGGAAGAACACTGAGGAAAACATGGGCTGGGGAGGGGGGTGGTTAGAGGGTTTAGCTTTGTCTCAACTATTCAGAACTCCATTTTCCCATCCCGGCTCAGTATTCCTACTAGATCCCTGGGTAGGTCCAGGATTGGTGGCTTGGGGTGTTGTGGAAATTCAGTCTCTCAAGACACCTATGGTTTGGTTCTATCCCAGAGAACTTGTTTCTCTCTGGTACCAGCTCCATTATCCCCAGTCCATTCCAGTTGAGGTGGGGGGGGGGGATTTTTTTCTTTTATTAAAGCTGTCTGAAATGATTGTGATAACAGAAACCACAAACTGATTAGTAAAGAAAGGGGAAGAGTAGTAAAAGCAATAGGAAATCATTTGGGGGCCAGATTTGGGGGCCAGGTTTCATGCCCATCCCTCTATGCCACCATCCACAGCCTGCTGGGAAATTTGCTGCCCTGGCAGGGAAGCCAATGTCTCCCCACAGATTCCTGGCTAGTAGTACTAAGTCCTGTAGCAATCATGAGAAAAACCTGAAAAATCAAATGGGGTAAGGATATGGAGAGACAATACCGCCACACCCACGAGAAAAGTACCTCAGTAGCCTACTTCCCAGTAGTAGGAGGGGTACTCTGGAGCTTCCCTTGAGGTTGGACACTCAGCAGTGGCAACCCCATTGGCCACTGAGCCTTGCTTGCAGTACTTGGGGTCATAGATCTGCTAACCCAGGGCAAAGATCTGGCGCTCTGGTTGGCACTGTGCAGCTCACTTGTAGGGACATAGAAGAGTGGTCACACTTTTCTGTTCCCGGCGTGGTCATAGATGTGCCACCAGGTCTAAGGAGCCATCATGCCACCTGGCTGGCAATCTTTGTTGGTCCCCAACTGAAGACTGATAGTTGAGTGATACATGGGTGGCAGAATATAGTTTTTAAAGTTACAGAGATATTTTCTTGTGCCATAAGTCATAATGCCTGACTGGCTTGGACATTTTAGTGCCCATCTGAAAACCTCTGACACTGGGGCTGGCTTCACAGAGGAGTCAAAGTTCCACTCCTGCTTCTCTGAATTTTTAACATCAATGTCCATGCCACTCTGCAGACCCTGTTTTGGCCTTCATTGCCAGGGCAAGAAAAGACACCTTCACCTATGGTGATGTTCCTACTCTCAATCAGGTCACTGGCCTCGAACAGGTCAATGGATTCATGCCATAGTTGACCAGGGCCTTGATGAAGCTGGAGTGGTTTTCTAGCTGGTAGCAATTCCACATGAACAGTTTACCTGCATACTGAGCCCAGCTACAGCTTATTCATGAGCATACATAAGATAATTCCATCCTTTAGACCTTTCTGGAAAGTGGAGTTAAGAGAGGCCTGTGAGTTACTTGATCCAGCTGGAGAGCTCTGCCTCCTTTTGAGGGTCATATATGGACAAGAGCCAGTTCTTAATCTTGGTGGAAAGCCCACAGGAGAGACCTCTGCTGAAATGCATGGAGCTCATGGAAGGGCTAAAACAACAAAATGTTGAATCCCCTGCCCTTCACTCCTGGAACTTCTGTAACATTGTAAACCAACAAGAAATCAGTTGTTGTTTTTTTTAAAAAAAAGAACAGAGAATACTACATGGACAAATAAAAGGCAGATACAACTAAACTGCCTTAATAGTATGTTGTCAGAATTCTAGACCAGAAATTTTATCTCTTTGAATCATTCCCTCATCTTTTCTATTCGATCTTTCCAACCCTCTCTGAATGCCTGTGTTTACACTCTCTATTTTCTAACCTCAGTTGTCCAATGGATTCTTGTTGTCTGATAGATCATATTCATAATCTACCTCTGCCCTAACATGCAGTCACTGACACTGATTTCATTCAGTGTCATTCTAGTACATTCATTAATACCCAATTTTAATTCCTGATTCTATCTTAACTTTACTCTAATGGTCCCTGAGCTAGACTCAATCATGTCCTCTTTCCCAGTCTTCACTTAGAGTTCTTACTGAACCTGAGTTAAAACTCTCAAAGGTCAGTCATTTCACCTATCCTTGAAGCGCTTCAGGAATGGTAAACACAAAATCCTCCCTTGGAATCCCATACCAGTTTTTCTTCACTCCAAAAATTATGACGTCCTTATTTTTGCCCAATCAAACTCTTTCTCTTTAAATTCTACTTTGTTTGGTCTTCACAAAGACAACATATAAGACTTCTGAGTCTTGAGGTAAGGGGAAACGAATTCACTATCTAGCAGTGATCGTAAATATGAGGTACCCTCCTGCTTTTTTAATTTTCAGCAGTATCTGACACTTTACATGTGCTTAATTGAGTAGATTTACTGTCAGATTATTTAACTAAATTGACCCTCACAGGTTAAAATAATTTCTGCAAATAAGTCTAGATCACAAACTGTACTAATGGTACAAAAGTAAACAAACAAGGCAAGGAAAATGGTAAAGTTGATAATCTCATCTCTTGGCACGAGCTCATCAATCACATCACCAGATAAAAATTTAGCTAATAAAACCTGTTAAGAATGAGCCTGAAATTTTTGAGTATCTCAAAAATAATTCTTGAAGTATGAATGTAGCACTGACATGGTCAAAGTTTACCTTAAGTATGATTAAGATGTAGCTAATAAGAGCATGAAACTTCATAATCACCAAAATATTTAAAGACCATGCACTGGAGTCAGCATTGTTAACGCGGGAAGGGGAAGTAAGCAATGTTTTGGGTTTTAAATATTTCAAGTTTAAAAATAATTTTAAAGATCTGTGTCAATTTCTTCCTCACAAAACCATGTATACACATTAGGATTTTAACTACAATGTTCTCTTCCTTCTTCAAAATACATATCTGAGTCCTGCAACACTGTTTTTTACTTAATGGCCTATCTGTGCTCTCAAACCTCTCCAGTTTTTCTATATCTTTTTTAAAATAAAGTGACCAAAAGAAGACACCAAGAGACAATTTACAAATAAAAACAACACAATGCTAACATGGCTAAAAAAGAACACTATGAAAGAAGCAATCAGTCAACTATGTAAAAGTCCCTATACTATGACAGAGAATAGAAAGAAAAATGTCATAATCTCATAATTTCTAAACATTAATTCTCTAACAATTTGTTGTTGTTTCCTCACAAGCCTACTGAGCCTTTACAAACACCCCAAGCAAGAAAAAGTTTAAGAAGAGGAGGGTCTCCCTGATGGCGCAAGAGTTTAAGTCACAACATTGTAAGACTGTCCACAGCCACTGCAGCATGAGTTGAATCCCCAACCAGGGAAGTGACCCACATGGCAAAGCAGTCTTCAACTTTCTCACCCACTGCTAACCTCAGCAGTGTATTTCAGTCAGTCTACCTGTTCGGCTCCAGCTCCCACTCTGTCTCTGGTGAATCCTCTCACCCACCGCACACACACACCTCTGGCCTGCACCCCAGCTCTTGTAAGCATAAATAAATAAATCTTTAAAAAAAAAGAAAGAAAAAAGGAAGAAGAACAAGAAAAGCTCTTCTTACTATGAATTCACTGTAGTTATCCTCTCCCAGGACAGGCAAGTGACCTTCATGGGGTCTTAAACTTCTTAGCTATCATCTCAGTTCCATTAGAGCCCACTGCTGCTAATTATTTCCTATATTTTTTATTTCCTTCAAAGTCATAGTATCATTTTTCTGAGCTGGAGAAGAGGGAACAAGGTTGCAAAAAGATTAAGTTGGAAAGCAGAGAACGAAAATTCCAATTTCTTTAAAACTAAATTTAGCTGACAGGATTTGCTTTTCTATGTGTGCAAAGTACTTACCTTCCTTTTTTAAATTATGAGGCAAGTGAATTGCAAAATATCAAAACTTACCCAAAAAATTAGGTTAAAAAAACCAATATACAGAAAATAAAGCTATTGAGAAGAGAGGTGATAAAAGACAGAAGTAAAAACACTGGAGATAGGCTGCAGGAAAGAGAAACAGAGTTATAATCAAAGAAAAAGAAAACAGAAATTTGTTCCCAAAAAGCAGCAGTTATAGATGCAAAATATAATTTTTTGTGTGTTTCTTTTCAAAGAAAGCAATGATGTGGCTGTTTGAAATTAGTTTCTGAAACTAAGAAAAATGAATTTCAGACCATCAGTATAGCCATGGGAGGGTATCAAATATTAAAGACTTTTATGACAAAGGCTTCTAGAGATGAAGAATTAACTGAGGAATAAATAGCCATCACAAAACATCTGTAACTCAACAATACTCTTCAAGTTTAGTCTGGCCATCACAACTCTCTAGTAATATACACTGAACAGAAAACTATATCATAAAACACAGGGAAGAAGATGTATTACAAGCTACTTCTATCTCTACCTCTTGGACCCATCTAGGTCATGGTAGCAGCTAGCAAAACCCTACGGGGTTAAAGTCCACCCCATACCCAAGACCAAAAACTACTCCCACCCCACCTTGGCTCAATGGTTTTCTCCCACTGTGGTGAGGGTGGTTTTGGAAAAGCTCCTCAAATGCCAGGAAACACTGTAATACAAAAAGAAAAAACAATTCATAAGTACCAAAACTTAACTAACATTTTGGCCACTCTCTCAAGGAAAACTGGTATAGTAGAAAAAGCTCTAATCTAGAAACCAAGAAAGTGAAGTATTCTATTCAACAGGTATTCATTCTAAGATGTTTGCTGTACTCCAGATTACTAGGTGGGCAGAGAGTGAAAGTAGGATAGTGGAGCAATACTTTTTTTGCTAATGGTTACTAAGCTAGCAAACTACAAGCCAGAAGCTAGTGGTGGCCATCTCTGTCACTAATCAGGCTGAAAATAAAGCTGTAAGAAGTTAACAGAACTAAAGAGACATTCCTGAAGATAAAATTTAAGAACCAGACTCCAGTTTTTTTTCTGCAGATAGTTTCTCTCTTAATTTGGCCTATAATGGGTTTCTGTGGCTTACAAGGAAATTGGCCAAATTCTACACTAAACCTGAGTCAAGTCATTCCTCATTTATTGGCCTTAGTTTCTTCTTCTAATAAATGGGCAAAAAGGTTTTTCAAAGCCTGTTTTTAAGCAATGGAATTTGTTTTTAATCACAAATCTTAATTTGATATCAAAAATAAAATTACTTTTTTCATGTAAATTTTATAACTTCAAATTTACATTTACCTGACCAGAACTAGTAAGAGCAATAGGTATTCAAATCTCACCTTAAGACTAAGAAAAACTACTCACTAGTATAAATATAAGTATAAATGTAGTAAGATCAAATGTATGACCAAACTCAACGAGAACAATGATGTGTTTTGATAAAAATAAAACTTTAAAATTGGAGGTCAATTGTAGAATTTGAAGGCTTTTTATTTGTATGTCTTGTTTTGGTTGTACATTCCTGATTCAAAAAAATAACTGCAAAAAATACCATATGTCTTCTACACCTGTTGTATCCTATACTATTTAATCAAAGATGGAGAAAAGCTTTACGTTCTACACAAGAAATATGACAGCACAAGTTTTTCTAAAGACCTCTCTGGTTCAAAATTTAGTACAATATGGTCAAGCATTCGTGTACCCCGGTTTTGGGGTTTTTTTTAATGATGCAAACCTCATTTAAAAACTAAACCAAATGTTTACTGAATCCAACTGGTGTCTTCATCTTCTAATAAAACAGTCCCTAAATCTTTTAGGAACATTTTTAGTCAACTCATATACACACACTGCCCATAAGAAACTGTACTGAAACAAATATAAAAAGTTACAATTGGGAAAAATTTCACTAATTCCTATTCATAAGCCTGGGCAGTTCTAAACATAGGTAAATAAAATTGGGTTGTCAGAAAAGTTATAATGTATTTTTTCTATATGCAAAAATATGTCATTACTTTTCTGACACCCAATAAATTGGGCCAATAAGACTACTTTAATAATCTATTCAATCTTATTGAGAACCAACTCATAAAAGGTGCTATAAAAATATTTGATATATAAGAAAGCCAGTTTTAAAATAGATATGAATACTCTCCATATCTAACCTCAAGATGTTAACAGACTAGCAAGGAATACAATATACTCATTCATTCAACAACATTGTTTCCTCAGCGGCACTACTCACTGTGCAAGCAACTTGGATTACAAAGTAAAGATATAAATGATCCCTACCCTCATAAATTTAGACTTTAACCTATAATATTAGCAGTAGATAACCAATGAAGAGTTTTAAACAAAGAGAATATAATTACATTTTTCTTGAAAGACTGCTTACTACTATGTGAATGTTACTATAAATTGGAGGTACCAATTGGAAATGACTACAACGACAAAATAACAGGAACTTAAAAAAGGAAACAACAAATTTAGATGAAGTATGGAAACAGGAAAGTAACACTGGTTACAGTTCAATCTTAAAAGATAAGGAATAGGCCAGAAAAGTAGAGGAAGGGAGTTTATGTAATAAGAGAAGACAGGAAAGATATGTTGGAAAAATTTCAATCATTTCTTACAGTGGATCTTAAATGAGGTAAATCATAGCTGACAGGCAGACAGGCAGATCAAGGAAAAGCAAATTTTATAATAAAGAAAAATCTCCAGGATACTCAGGAGTACTTTTAAGCAGGGTGCTAATAATATAATCAGGCTTACATTTCAAAGATTCTTCCAGAAACAGCCCTAAGAAAATGACACAAAGTCTAATCACCCAACAAGAATGCAGGCTTGCTAACAATAAACACAGTCTCAAAATCCTAATCTAATAATTTATCATGAAAGTCCAAAAAAATAAAACAAAAAACCAGTCGAAACAAGTAAGCTACATTTTAGCAACCAAGTAACTAGTACTAAATTCAAGCCACACTGCAGTTGACATGGCTATTAAAACAAAATAAGGGAAGTCTCTATAGACAAAATACTAAAAACATACCAGCGGCCAGAGACAAATGGAATAGAGGGGGAAAATGGCAACTTAAAAAAAAGGAAAACAACAAAAACATTTTTTCGGTATTCAGCTGGGCGGGTGAGGGGAATGAACTAACAGAAAAATCGTATTTCAGAGTAAGAATTACTTCTACTTGTTACCAATTACAATAGGACCATCTCCAAAGTGTAATAATTAATAAACTGTGGTTTCTAATAAATAGTTCAAAAACCAAATTTAACTTCACACACAACACTTAAGAAAATAACCAAACAAAAACCATATTAGAAAGAGCAAGCTGTAAGAGGACCAGTTCTACAACAGCTAGCTTCTCACTACTTCAAAAGAAAGCTCTCCTGCCTGACTGATCCATGAAGCATACCAACTATAATAAAATGGCGGTGGGCAGGGTATACAGGAAGAGAGTGGACTATATCATAAAAGTTCCTGACCCATGAACTAGGAAAAGTCTTAAATGCTCTCATTCCAGTTAGTTTTCTTTATATAATAGATATGGGTCAGTATCAATCATCACAACAGATATAATAAAGAACCCAAACTTTTTATCTTGAAATAAATCCTACCTTTCCGGGGTCATCCTTGGATCGAGGCACTTTAAGGAAACACTTGTTCAGTGACAGATTATGTCGTATGGAATTCTGAAATTAAAGAACAAAAGCCACAGGGTCACTGGAATCCAAAGAACAAAACCCACCTTTAAAAACAGAATCAGAAAACTAGATATCTCTATGTACTAGAATGTAAACAGTAACAAATGGAATAGGCTTTTAAAATGAGCTTCAAGTTTTTATCTTTTGATTTTCAGTTTATGAACACTGCAAAAGAAGTACTTATACAGGAAGAAATAGTTTCAAGTGGATTTTATAAAACTCCAAATAATGGAATATACTGGTCATTTTTAATAGTAATAAAACCATCTAATGGTACAGAAAATAGCGATGATTAATGTTAAATATCAAATGCTAAGTATGAAATTATATTTATGTTTGTGGTATTTATTTATCTGTTCTTGGAAGTAAGTCAGAACACAAAATACTAAGAATTATTCTACATGAAATTATAGGTGATTGTTTTTCCTTTGTCCTTTTTTGCAATATTCAAATGATCTGCAAGGTATTACAAAGCACATAGAAGATAATTTTAGGGTCTCACTACAATCTGTCAAAGAAAATCAAATGGGAAGTCACTGGCTTAAGAGGTTTAGCAAGAATATCTAGGTTTGTCAATGTAGCAGGGAAGAATAGTCAATGTGGGAGGAAAATGTACCTAGAGAATCTGAACCAGGCAATCTTTTTATGAGTAAGTTGTATCATGTCAGTTTTTACAAAAAATACCCAAATACCATTTCTTCTTAAGGAAATACTCCGAAGTAAATTCTATAATTCAGTTTCAAAATGGCCAGGCATCTAGCAGGAAGGAGCTCCAACGGCATCTAGCCACGACTTGGAATTTCAGGGGGACAGTAGATGTGTCCGTATAATGTCTATTTTATCTTTTATTTTATTTATTTTTTAAAAGATTTATTTATTTATGCATACAAGAGGTGGGGTACAGGCCAGAGTTGGGGGAGTGAGAGGATTCACCAGAGACAGAGTGGGGAGCAGAACAGGCAGGCTGACTTAAGCACACTGCTGAGAGGAGCAGCAGGCGAGGCAGGAGAGGTCTGCTATGCCATGTGGGTCCCCTCCCCAGCCAGCAGCAGGGATCAAACTCATGCTGCAATGGCTGCAGTTTGCTTCATAGTGCGCTGCTTAACCCACTGTGCCAACAGGGAGGCCCCTAGTTTATCTTTTAATGTAACATTCACAACTACATTAAAATTCTCCTCTCATGGGGCAATACTGGGATTAAAGAAGTTTTTAAAAGACCACAGAATATAAATTTAAGCCTATTTTATTTGCCAAAAGAGCAGTATGAAACTTATGAACAGAAGTTCCACTTGTACATAGGATATAAACAGCTACAAAGGATGATAATCTCTTCCAAACAATGAGAAAAGAGTAGTCAAAAAAGCCAATCTATTTTTGAGTTGCATCAGAGAAATTGCAAGGCAACCCAACAAATGAGATTCCTCAGGGGGGACAAGGAGAAAGAGGACACACAAACTATCTGATCTTTGGCAGAGAATAGGAGAAAGAAGAGACCACCATTCAAGCAGTCAAGAAATCTGCTAAACTTTGAAAGGCCCAGCATGGGATTGCGTGTCATTTTAGAGTCCCAGACACAGGGAAAGTTCCCATTCATTCTCAAGCTCTTTACCATGAGCCTTTATCATGTGCTCATAACAAAGTTTAGGGACAGAATGAGAAACCAAAGATAAAATCTCTTTTGTTGGCACAGGCAGGCAGGAAGTAATTGATGTAATGAAGTCACCGGGGTGACAAAATCCCACCTACCTTCTACAAACCTTATTAATTTAAAAACTCAAGTTTGAGGTAGCGGCAGCAAAACCTCTCACCCAAAGTGAAAGTGCTTCTGAGGGAAGACTAGAAATAAACCCACCTAACTCTAAAGAGAGGAAACCCTTTCCCAGGACACAGGCAAAAATCTACTACTGATGAAGTATGGGTAAAACAAAATTTCTTTTATTGGTGGGACAAGTAGCAGAAATTACCTTATATTGATCAGCTATAGATAGGAGAGAGGAAGGAAACTCCCATCCAAAAGCAACTAAAGATATAAGGTTAGGTAGACTAAGGGAAAGAGACACTGAAAAAGCCCCAACCACAAGTTCAAAGACCTAAATACAAGTAAATACAGTTTACTTATGGATGGACAGGAGCATATAAGACCCTTTGTGCTAGTTATGTACAACTCTATAAATCTAAAATTCTTTCAAAATAAAATGCTTAGAAAACATGGGTGATAAAAACAGTACTCATTGCAGTATTATATTCTTTTCTGCTTTAGACTCACTATCAACTTATCTGAACTGTGCATATTAATTTCCAATGATTCTTACATTATTTCTGTTATTACTTTTTGCTAGTCATTCCTATAACTAAGTGCTAACAAACTGATACTCTATAAAATATAAGGCTACTTGCCTAAAAAAAATTAATTTCCTATTTTGACACCCTAAAGATGAATGCTAATCAGAATTTCATGTAAGCCTCCAAAAAGCTTTATCTTCAATAGACAATATTACTATTAGTGCTTACCGCATAAAAGTAATAATTTAAATAAAATTCTTACCTTCCAACCACTGCCAGCCTCTCTATAGTATGGGAAGTTATCACAAATCCACTGGTAAATCTCACTTAGAGTCATTTTCTTTTTGGGTGAGCTATTAATTGCAAAGGTAATGAGGCTGGCATAACTGTATGGTGGTTTCCCATCTTTGTGCTGCTGGACTTCTTCCTGGTCCAGAGTTGTATTTGGGTCAAGGAGTGCATTCTTCTTAGAAATTCCTGTTCCATGTGCATTTTGTGAAGCATCAGATTTTTGGATGGCTGCTCTCATGGTGAGCTGTGGTAACCAGTCCATAGATGTTAGGCTGCTCTCCAGTTCAGAGGTCATCCTGAAGGTAAATAGACTCCTTAGTCAGTATCAAGGAAAGAACCCCTGCTTCTCAAAATATCCAATATTCACAAATCTAGGAGTTCCAAAGTGAGGGAAAGCCTGAGTTAAATCTGGAGGAAAAAGATTGAGTATGTTAATGATCAAACCAAAAATTTAAGGGATCAACATTTCCAATCTTTTTTCTTAATTTTTTCCTCTCCGAAACATAAACTTGGCTTTAAAATGTTTAAGATACAGAATGAAACATACAGACAAAGTGATTCTGATACCAATCAGAAGAGGATCACAGTTTGAAAGACTCAGTTTGCAGACCAGTTCCTTAACTACCAATATCACAAGTCTTTTAAAAACTTAAAATTGAAAATGGCATCTCATTTTCACAAATTTTAGGGGAATCATACCAACAAAAGAAGACCAAAAGTAAAGTGGAAGTAAGAGGTTAAAGAAGTAACTAAGAAGCAGGCACGGGCATTTTCACAAAGGAAAGAAGACAGTCAAGCAGGTGGGAGGTAGGAAGAGTAAATCAGGGTAGACAAGAATAGCAAGGAGACAAGCTAGCTGGGGGAGTTGACCGACTAGAGGAATGCAAACTCAAGGACACAGATGAACATGAGAAAAAGAAGGCTAGGCAGTACCAGGCAATTAAAAAAAGTATACATATTTACTTATATCTCTGCGTGTGTGTGTGTGTGTGTGTGTGTGTGTGTATCAACAGGTCAAAGAATAAGCTTAAGAGAAAAAACTAAAGATCTAAGATATAAGAAAGTAAATCATATAAATTGAACAGCAAGAAAAGCAGCATTAAATAGCTCGAGGACAGACAGGCAAATTACAGTGATCTTGATTCTACAATGTATTTCTCTTCAATGCTGAAAAATTCAGACCATTACCACCCAAAGAAAGAAAAATGAAAAACAAAAATCTACCAGGTTTACATGTATTCTAGAGGAGGGAAGAAGGTACTCTGAGAATTGAAGATAAAAATACAGAAACAAAGCTTGATGCTTCACACTGGAAATGATGACTTTTCAGCAAAGGGTACAAAGCTTTCTAACTTCAGATCAAAGAAGCAGGAACAACGACTGTGACAATAAAGTATAGGAGAATGAAATACTTTTAAAGTTATATCAAAATAAAGGGAAAAAAGAAAAACAAAATGAGAAATTTAAAGCACCTCAGTGAAAAGAATAAAATCTGTAGCTAAAAACTCATACAGGTTCCTTAGCCCAATTGGCTGCATGCAAAAAGAAACCTGGAATACGTGCTTAAGAACTTAACTTCTGGGTGGCAACAGAGAACTGCTGAAGAACACAGGATGTCAAGTCAAACAGAGCAGAGTTCAAATACTGACTTTACCATTTACTAGCAGTGGGACTATGACAATGTTAATTAGTATCCCTAAATCCCAGCTTTCTCATCTATAAAATGCAGTAACAATAGAATCTAAAGTTAACTTATTACTTTAAGAATTAAATGTAGTAATATATACACAGAACAAATACTCAGTGTTAGTTAGCTAATACTACTTCTCTCAGTGTATTTTAGGATGGTACCAATCCACTGCAGAGTAAACCAGATTAAGCAGCAGCAATTATAAACCAAGAGACAGTCATAAGGATTCTACCTGCACTGCCAATAGTCCTATTATCTTCTTTTTCAGATATTTTGACCCAAAGCTTTACCTTTCTCATTTTCTCAAATTCCCTCCATCTCTATTTTATATGCATTCCTCTGAAATAAAATTCCTCTATATATAATACCTTCACAGATATTAAAAAAAAAAACCTGTCATACTGCTCTACAATCTCAATTAGAAATGCTCACTCCCAGCATGAAATAAAATTTAAGTATAAGAAATAAATTATAAAAAGGACGACAATTAATTTAGAGATCATGGACTATCAACAGAATGGGCAAATAATTTAGAGATTATAGACTAATCCCTTCAACCTGAAGAAGAAAAACTATGAACTACTAAAGTTAAATAAAACTTGCCAAAATTCTCAGAGTAGTTAGCTGCAGAACTAAAGTCAAAGTCTAGATTTCCTGATGCCCAATCCAGTATTTTTCTACCATATCTCATCTGCAAAGTGAGGGTTATAGGACCTACCTCACTAACGGAAAGTACTCAAAACAGTGGCAGGCAAGTAACACATATTCAACAGATAACAGCTATGAGTAATGATAATAGTTGTAGTGCTACTATTCAAATTTCATTCAATAAATGTTGGTATCATTTTACCATGCTATGATCTTCAATCAAATCTGAGTAGCTTAATTTTATTCAAATGCCCAAACCAGTCAGTCCTATAAACTTACAAAGTTAATAAAAAAGCATGTTCCGAATTGAAATGTAATTGATATTGCAGATGCATCCTATTCAGAACCATCTTTAACTTGTTCCCTTCCACCAGTGCTACTATTTGAGACTTAATGAGAGTCTCAGTAATATATACTATAAGTTAGCACTTAGTATGCATTGCAGTATTTAATAAGAATCTATAATTACGGGGCTTCTCTGGTGGCGCAGTGGGTTAAGCAATGCACTATGAGGCAAAACACAGCCACTGCAGCCTGAGTTCGATCCCTGACGCCGGCCAGGGAGGGGACCCACATGGCACAGCAGACCTCTCCTGCCTTGCCCACTGCTCCCCTTGGCAGCGTGTTTCGGGCCATCTGCCTGTTCTGCTTCCTGCTCTGTCTCTGGTGAATCCTCTCACCGCCCTGGACTCTGGCCTGTACCCCAGCTCTTGTATGTACAAATAAATATAAATCTAAAAAAAAAAAAAAGAATCTATAGTTACATATATGTGTGAGGTTATAATAGACTAAAATTTTACACACATGTGCAATGACAAAATTCCTGTCCACCAAGAACTAATAGTCCATTTAGGAAAGTCAAACAACTAAGTAAGAGTAGAAAGCTGAGCTCCAGGTGCTGTAAAGGCTCAGAAAAGGGAGAGGACAACATGGACTACAGTCTTAAGAGACAGAAGCAAAAACTTCAGCTAAGACTAAAAAGAAAGTTAAGATTTAAATAGATTGGGAAGATGGTTCCAAATCATCAACGACATCATGAGTAAGAATTATTCCATTGTTACATGTATTTTTCATCAGTTCTGCTAGAGCAGTCTTGAAGTACACTATAAAACAATCTCCCTTCAATTTAAACTTTGGAAAAGTGGGGCTTCTGTGGATTTGGGTCCTTTTTATTTTGCAATTTATTATAAATGTTATATATTGTTAGTGAAGTAAAATATGCCTCCATTGTTGGTCCTTAGACTGCTCACTGTAGTAGTCCTCCATTAAGCACTGAGAACACCAAAAAAATTACCATTAGATTTAGTCATATCATCAACTTTAGAAAGAAATCTGTGAGTGGAATGATGATGATAGAAGTCCACTTGTATTAGAGAACAGATGGTGACAAATTTAAAAACAGCCTGAGAGGGCTCTGGAATCTGGTTGTAAAAATCTGGTTAAGAAAAGCCAGGCCCTCATTACCTCACCTCATACCAAAAGCTTCCAAGTCAGCCTCCTAAGAGTCCTCCTCCGAAGAGTAAGTACCTTCAGAGTTTATGCGTACACTCCAAGGGATATCTGTCAGCAATGTTTTCTTACCATGTGTTTTCTTATCGTGTTTCTTTTCTTACCAGTATACACTAATAAAACTACCAATGATTCCCTCTCTCCTATACTAAATCTAAACTCATTTTCAACTACTTCAGGCTTTTTATTAATCTTTCATTAATCAGTAATTCCTAAATCAATTATAACCTCACTTTGCCATTTGCCATGTGGTTTCATACTTATAAATGCATCATATGCTTAAGCTTTCTACTCTCACTCCCTCTACTTCCACCATGTAGCCCATGCCACTCCCCCACCCATCCCAACTGCCCAGTCCCACACTGAGTTCCTTGAATGAAGAACCTTTTATTCTTTTCTTTCTTCCTAATGCCTCAGAACATAGTGAGTAAAGGGTTAATGGTGGTCAATAAATGATTAAAATAATGACTATCCAATAAAGGTATCAGTGTGCTTCTCTCCAAACAAGAAAGATCATACACATTTAAAAGCTAAAAAGAGGGGCCTCCCTGGTGGCACAAGGGGTTAAGTATCAGCACTATGAAGCTACCCGCAGCCACTGCACCACTAGTTCCATCCCCGGCCAGGGAGCTGACCCACATGGCACAGCAGACCTCCCCTGTCTCGCTCACTGCTCCCCTCAGCAGTTTACCTCAGTCAATCTGCCTGTTCTACTCTCCACTCTGTCTCTGGTGGAATCCTCTCACCCCACCTACACCCCCACCTCTGGTCTACACCCCAGTTCTTATATTCAAACAAATTTTTAAAAATAAAAAAAAAAAGCTAAAAAGAGGCAACTAAAAGAGAAAACTCAATAGCAACAGATAAGGATAATCACAAGATCCTTTATGTCCTTTAAGTATTGGGGGGAAAAAGATGACTCAAGAGAGTACAGCCTGACCAGCACTACATAGGAATATTCCAGTTCTACTGGAATAGCAGAAAAAATAGGATGATGAAAGCAAAGATAAAAGATAACATTATTTGTGGGAGAAAGGAAAGCAGGGAGAACTTATGCCTAAATTTCTTAAATCTATAATTGTATGTGTTCATTAAAAGAAGTTCCAGGAGGCATAAAATGCATAAAAAGAAAAGGTAAAGAGCATTAACAAAAATGACTCAACACGAAGCTGTGATATGAGGGTAGTGAAAGGATTCTAATACCACTTTATGAAACACCGCCATTGAGATGATCCAAAATATGCTTTTTGGCTACTTTACACACTGCTTGGTTTCCATTTGCAACTTCCCTAACTCCCAAGTAGTAGCCAAGGCTTATTCAGAAGGTTTTCAAGTTTCAAGACTCAAAAAGGGGAGAAATGAACAATGACACTGTGACTCCCTAAATAGAAGACAACAGGAAAAGGAAAATAAAGAGGATAATGAAGTTATATCAAGATATTCCTGAATCCTTCTCCCCTCTCCATTCCTGGCACTTGGCATTTTACCTTAAGACTTGGTAAACATGGGAGAAGGTTTCTAATTACGTATATTTCAGGGTTAAAATATAGTCATATATATTTTTATATTATATATAAAGCAGGTTATAGCATCCAGCACCCAAGGCAATCAGAAGCAGGGGCTATGACAGAGACTACTAACTGCTATCCAATATCTGTTTTTTACCTTCTTCCTTAAGAATACAACCTCAATTTATTCCAGATAGCATTGCACTCTTTGCTCTTCCTGCTATCTGGAATGTGGACACAACAGTTATTATTGTAGTATCTTGCATAAGGTGATTTCTGAGAATGAAAGTCAAAGAAAACGGTAGCACAAAGAAAGAATATGGGCTCCTAATTTTTTTGCAAAGATACTGAGAAACTATCAGTTCAGCCCTGAACTGCAAAACCCTCCTGCACTTTTTGTCTAACAACTATTAAAAATGTCCCTACCAGCAGATGAATTCCTAACCACCACAAAACTTTGGACACAGAAAAAGGAAAGAAGGGGGACGGAAGTAACAGAACCTAAAATAAGACACTCCCTAAAAGATGATGAGGCAAACACTACAGACTCTGATAGTGAAGGTCAGAAAGGTAGTGACGCTACTAAAGAACATCAAAGGATTTGGTCAAATTGTAATCTACAGAAACTGGAACACAAACTGTATGCCAGCTGAGGATACAGCGAGGAGAGAAATACAGGGAAAGTATCATTGTGTCCCACTGTACAGAAACAGAGAACATACATATTTTCTAAGGGAGATACTCCCCACGTATGGTCCACATTTTATGAGTCTTATAATTCAAAGTCTTACATGGTTGAAATAAACAGCAACTGCTTCTGAAATGACAAGGTGAAATAACTAAATGGTAGCTGCAGCACAGCAGAGAAGACTGGTGACTAGCATGCCATGTCAATGCAGTGAGAGTGCTATGTATGTTTCTAATCAAGACTAGTATTTCAAATGACCTCACGAGAGCCATCATTCCCTCAGGAATTACAAGAGGTCAATAAGCCTGGATAGCGGAAAATAGATTCTTAATTTCCCCCCTCTTGTAACTGAAATTTAGTATTTCCTTTTTATGAAAACAGACAAACCATAGTAGCGTTAATAGAACCTATGATTTTATCACAATAAACATCACAAATATATGCAGATCACATGATGGATGTTGCAGAATATCAAATTTCTATGTAAATTCATCAATTACTTCAAAATTATAATGTATTAAACTGCCACTAGATTTTTTATTTAATGTGTTAAAGATGAAACTGTCACTAAATTAGTATTTTGCTAACTGCAACTATTTATTACGTCAATATAATTGATTGGTTTTCTTTGTAATCTCTAAGTATTTTATTTTGTGAATTTTGAGATCTTATTTTGAGAAGGGTCCATGGGCATCATCAGACTGTTAAAGATTAGAAATTACTGGGATAAGCAGAGCAAAAAGGGCAAGTCCACGTTAAAATGTTCTGTATAGGTATCATCTATGGCTCAAAGAAGCAAAAAATCTAAAAACTAAAACTTTTTTTAAAAGATTTTATTTATTTATGCATACAAGAATTGGGGTACAGGCCAGAGGTGGGGGGGGGGTGAGAGGATTTACCATAGACAGAGCGGGGAACAGAACAAGCAGATCTACTGAAATACACTACTGAGGGGAGCAGCGGGCAAGGCAGGAGAGGTCTGCTGCACCCTGTGGGTCCCTTCCCTGCATGGGGATCGAACTAGTGGTGCAGTGGCTGCGGGTAGCTTCATAGTGCTGATACTTAACCCCTTGCGCCACCAGAGAGGCCCTAAAACTAAAATTTTTAAAATAACAATTATGAGTGATCTTAGCCTCTAAGTTTCTAAAATAACAGTCAGGTTCATGAGCAACAAGTGAGATATAAATGCTAAATATTTCCTTAAAAGGACATCTTCACAATTGCCCATCTCCAATTATGAGTGATCTTAGCCTCTAAGTTTCTAAAATAACAGTCAGGTTCATGAGCAACAAGTGAGATATAAATGCTAAATATTTCCTTAAAAGGACATCTTCACAATTGCCCATCTCCAATGTGGTCATGGAAGATACTGGACAAGGTGCAGGAAACAAGACACCCCCCCCCCACCAAAGAATTAAGGAGAAGTTGAATTTTCAACTAGATAAAACCCAAAAAGAAGTAAAATCATCTTTTTGATTGACATTTCATTTTGTAACCATGTGACTAAAAAACAACTTTAATGCATTATTTTCTCCAATAAATTTTTTAAAGTTTCAAAGTTAAAAATAAATTAAAAAAATCCTACAATAATCAAGTTCTAAGAGTACAAAAACCCCAGTTAGATATTTTGTAGCAGAGAGATAAAGGTTTAACAAAGAAAATTTAAAAATTAAGCTTTTCCATTTTCCTGGTGCAGAACCAGGGGCTTGTCCTGACAAAATTTCAATACAGTTTCCATCTGGCATACTTCTAACTACCTTCTATACCTTAGCTCTCCCATCTCACACCACCCTCCGCATAATATTGGCCCCTAATACCGGCTGTATTTTGGTTATAAACACCAAAATTAGATACTCGCTCTTCTTCTCTACTTGACTGCTCCACTAAAGAGGTATTATAAACACATCAAACTGACCTCCACTAAGGTATGAAAACCAAGACTCTAAACTTCCTATGAACAATGACCTTTTAAAAAGATATACCCAATCCATAGGTTTGAAGTGAAAATACAGATAAAGGTGACATAATTTGGGAGAGGAATCAGCACACAAATAGGCCACTCTGTTAAATTTCCTGACTTTCACACATTTTCTTTCACCCCTAATAAATGTAGTCACAATGTAGTTTATGCAAAAAATGGGGGGAATTTAGTGAGATAACTGCCATCATAAACTTAACTGTGATTTTGGAGCTGTTTATCATAAAATCAGAGATGAGAAAGAATCTCAATAGGTCCATTCTGAAAAGTCCAAGTACTTCTTTCGAAGACCAACAATATTATTTTAGATCTCCAAGGGGAGAATGGTTCACAACTTATTTAATCTGTTACAAGGTGCATAATTCATTGTGGGTTTAAAAAAAAAGAGTTTTAATAAGTTAATCTCTTTCTCTCCTGTTGTGGAACAGGAATTTTATTTTAAACTCTATCTTGAAGACTTAAAAAAAAAAAAGCTTGAGTTGTTTCATGTGATGTATATATATAGTTCAGTGGTCCTCAAAGTATGGTCAAAGACCCTTTCAGTGACTTCTACTAAGCTACATGTTCAAGTGTAAAAATGTAAAGCAATGTCAATCTTCTCACTAGTTTGCTTTAGAAAAGTTATTTTTTCATAAAACACTTACCTATGTTAACATATAATGGATTTATTTCAATGTAAATTAATATTTTAATTTTTCTTAGTTTTAATTTTTAACAGAATAAATGGTGATAAATGCACATAAACAAAAGTTCTTTGGGTACTAAATAATTTTTCAGAGACCAAAAAGTTTAAGAATCATGTTATAAGTCGTCACCTCAAGAATGAAGATCATGGTTTCTAACACAGTACAATATATGGAAAAAGTACAGCATTTGAAGTCACTGAAAAGGTCTTGAATTCTTACTCTTCCACCAGTTAATTATATCCTTACACAACTCAAGCAAAACTTTCTAAACCTCACAGAACTGCTCTAAGGAGTAAATGACAGTACTTACGGAATACACTATTACATGATTGATGCTTGTTGGCACATAGTAGGTACTCAACAAGTGTCAACTGTTATAAATATCAGTAGAAACCCTACCAAAACAGACATGCTTGCTGTTTTCTCCTTTATCAATAGTTTCCACAGCATACAACACATAAGAATCATAGCAGAATTCAGTTATACAGGTGGATTAAAAAATATATATGGCATCATTTAAGTTTCTCCAGCCAGAATAAGAATCAGGCTTTCCCTGAGTACACAAAACCTGAAAAGGCCAAAAAACAATTTTGAAATTACCTTTAAGTATTCTTTGATAGAAAAATTGACAATTTAGCTGTTTAAAAACATGGAATATCTACAATCTATATACTCCTGAGGTTCTCAAGAGGGTCACAAATGAATTTTAATATCCACTTTACAATTTTAAGTATGGTTAGGTTCAAAGAAAGTTAGATTAAATTTAGTCTATTACACAACAAATTATCAATTTTAAGAAATGAACCAAAAAATTAAAAGGTATGACTAGAAAGAGAGGATATAGGTGGGGAAGACACCCTCAACTCTGAATTTTAAAACAATCACTGAAGGAGAGAAAAATTAGAACTACGCAAGTCATAAACACATTTGCATATGAATTAATTAAATGTAGTTAAAATCTAAATAAACAGAACTTCCAAGAACTGATCAATATTATTAACTTACATAACATATCAGCACTGATTATCATACCATGGTATGAAAAGGCTTGAAGGCCCATACTGGGCCTCCCCGGTCGCACAAGGGGTTAAGTCTCAGCACTATGAAGCTGTCTGCAGCCAATGCAGCAAGAGCTCAAACCCCAGCCAAGGAGCTAACCCACATGGCACATCAGAACTCTCTTATCTAGCTCCCTGTTTCCCTCAGCAGTGTATTTCAATAGATCTGCCTGTTCTGTTCCCTACTGTCTCTGTCACCCCCCACCCACCTCCGGCCTGCACCCCCAGCTCTGTATGCATAAATAAATATAGCCAGCCCCTAATACCGGCTATATTTTGGTTATAAACACCAAAATTAGATCTTTTTAAAAAAATCCCCAGGGCCTCCCTTGTGGCACAAGGGATTGAGTGCTGCACTGTGAAGGTTCTGCAGCCACTGCCAGAGAGGGGACCCCTATGGCTCAGGAGACCCCTCCTGCCCAGCCCGCTTCTCCCCTCAGCAACGTACTTCAGTGGATCTGCCTGTTCTGCTCCACACTCTGTCTCTGGTGAATTCTCTCACTCCCCACCCCCTGTGCCTCTGGCCTGACCCCAGCTCTTGTGTGCATAAATAAAATATTAAAGAAAAAAAACTCCCCATACTATCTAAAGTGAAACATTAGCTAATAATTAATCTGTGAAGATGCTGCAGCTAACACCTACCAGACTCTAGGAGAGTCTACAGACTCTGTCTATAGACTTCTCATGCTTATTCTACTACTGACTCCTAATGACCCTATTTTTTTTTTCCTATTTTCTTATCATTACTTCAGAGACTCTTGGCTTTGCTGTCTTAAACATACTCTTTTTTTCTTATCAAGAACAGCAACTTCTTCCATAAAACATCACAGTCTTTTCTTGATTAGAACTTCTCATTTGGGCCTTCCTGGTGGCACAAGAGGTTAGGTCACAGCACTAAGAAGCTATCCATCCGCAGCCGCTGCAGCATGAGTTCAATCCCTGGCCAGGGAGGTGACCCACATGATGCAGCAGACCTCTCCTGTCTCACCCGCTGCTCCCCTCAGCGGTGTATTTCAGTCAATCTGCCTGTTCTGATCCACCCTATCTCTGGAGAATCCTTCACACACACCTACACTTCTGATCTGATCTACACCCCAGTTCTTGTATGCATATATAAGTAAATAAATCTTTAAATAAAAAATCCCATTTTCTCCCATATACTTAAGGGAGTCATAGTTATTGGCCATCCTCTAAAAGTTTATTTGATAATTTATAAATATGTTTAGATTTTCATTATACCCCAACTTTTAATCCAGTACTAAGCAGATAAGAGGTACCAAGCTTTTCTTAACTTGAAATGCATGAAGTACTTAAACTACCAGATTTCAAGACTTACTATAAGACTAACGATAAAAGGGACAGAGGGCTCAATGGACTATAGTGCAAGATTTTTGGTGGCGGACACAGTGTAAGAACAATACATTTGCAGAAGTGTGAAACTACACCGCTGAAACATACAGTGTTATTAAGTCAACATTACCTCAACAAATTTAAAAATGGGAAAAGTTAAAAATAAATCTCAAAAAAAAAATATACCGTACAATAATCAAGATAGGTTCTCATGCAAGTGTAGACATAAATCAAAGGAACAGAGTTCAAAACTAGACCCACACATATATGACCAATTGATTTTTTTATAAAAGTGCCAAGACAAGTTAGTGGAAAAAGAAGACTTTTCCAAAAATTATACTGAAAACAAATGGCTATCTATATGGGGGGAAAAAAGTTAACCATGACCCTTACTTACCAACTCAGATTATACACAAAAATGGGGAAAAAAATGGAATAACTACAAAAGCTCAAACTATAAAATTCATATAGCATCTCATCGAGAGCTCCCCTCATATGCAGGTTTCTCTTATCGGTTTTCTATTTCCTAAATTATCTATGGAAAGATGTACCTACAAGTTATTAAGTAGTCTGTTCAATTCTCTCATAAACTTTATGAGTTATACTTTTCTACATAGTGTACTACTCTAAGTTTCAAATACATGTGGGAGGTGGAGAAGAGAATGTTAAACTGTAAAGAAATGTGTTTTATTCTTAAAATCTGTACTCAGCACCATAACCTTCAACAGAGAGACCTGTCCTCAGATTCTCAAGTCAGTTTCTAGTATTATACTATGAATGCTAGTTATTAAAGTCAATATTTAGTTACAAAGCAATTTTATAATTTGTCCTTATGTCAATAAAAGTAAATGGTACCCTTCAATACCTGATATTTAAATATGGAAGCACTACAGCATTAGATAATCTTATATCAAAGATTAAATTTTGTTTAGGATGCTGCAGACCAGCATATCTAATAGACTTTCTTCAACAATGAAAATATTTGTGTGCTATCAAATATGAGTTACTAGACATGTGTGGCTATAGAGCACTTAGTATGTAGCTATTGTGACTAAGAAACTGATTTTTTTAGTTAAAATAGTCATATAAGCCTAGTGGCTACCATAACAGATAGTTAAGCTTTAGAAGATAAATGTTTAGATAATGTTTTAGAAGATAAACCATTTAGAAAATGTTCTTGAAATGATGAAAATGAAAAGAATTTCCCATTACTTTCCACATTCTATTTCCATTTTAACTGGACCATGCCATATCTAAACATAAAAGACTATCAATTCCAAAAACAGATTAATAACCATAATAAACTATGGCAAGATAATGCAAAGATATTCTGCCACTGTCTGGTATAAAAATACATTAAAATGTCAATGACAACCCTTAATCTAAAGGCCAGTTACAAACCCTAACACTATTAGTAGATACTCTAAATTCTTGGAATTTAGGTTGAAAGGGAAACAGAAAGGAGAAAGAAATGTTCTTCTATACCATGTTGAGATGACGTAACAGAAGCAAACAAATCTGTTTCATTCCCTCTTTATTCTAAAAAAGAATCATTCTTTTGTTTTCTACTATTGAAAGGCAAAAGGGGGGAGCAGAGGGATTATAAGATGACATATTAGATATGTAACACCATAAATCCTAACACACCAGTGAAGTATTAACAACCATATTAGAGTAATATCAGGGGAAATGAAGTAATTTGCCCAAGATCACATAGCTAATAAGTTGCAGAGATTTGAACTTGTGTCTTCCTCATTCTAAAACTACCAGAATTACCTTATCAATACCAAGACTGCTACCACAAGGCAGCAAGAAGCCTTAAACTAAATCTACCCTCCTCTGGTCATTCTAAATAGCAGAATCATCAATATCAAGAGGAAGAAAATGAGGAAACAGATGGACAGGAAATTCATCTGCAACTCTAACACACGAGCTTCTCTGGTGCTAAAATACTCTTATGTGTTTCCTAGCATATCCTAAACAGATAGACTAGATCAATAAAAAACATACTTAAGGGAGAATCATAACAAAAAAGAAAAACAAGCACCAAAAGGGGTAAAGAAAAGAGGAGGAGGAGATATGAGATAGAAGGTAATGAATGTTATGCAAACTACTTAAAATACTACTGGATTAACTCCACAGCACAGTATACAGTCTCAAGTTATATACATGTGTGAATCATAAAGTTCAGAAACATACCCAGGCCTATTTTAACAAATCCAAAGAGACATCAAAATTTTTTCTGCTGTGTACAAAACAAGTTACAAAAATAGTCTATTGCTACAATATGTAAAAGTATATTATATACATTTATGTGTTTACTTAAAGTTCATGTTCAAGAAAAATTTGTGATTTCTTTCTGTATGCTTCTGCTCTTACTGAATCTGTACTTGGAGATAAAACAGTAGCCCTCAGGATGAATCGATATTGTACAAATTCAAGAAACAAAACAGACTGCTAAAATTACAGGATTCTATTGTTTGACAGAAACGGTATCCAACACTATGTAAACTCTCATTATCCAAAACTCAGGAGTTGAAAAGATACACATAACCCACTATTAACTACCTAGACTCTTACTATGCAAATTCAGGATATGAAAGCAGTAGATTCAGATTACAAGAAATACTTGCAAATCTTACATAAATTTCACTATAATTTCACAGTTTACAAAATGCATTTTAATTTTCTAATACTTGCAACAAGCATGTATTCTACAAAAAATCACATGAGCACTGGTTGCAAACTCTTATCATACCATATTTCTTAGAAGCCTGCTGGAAAAAGTTATCAAGCTATCATCCCTCAGCTACAATCTCCAATCCCTGCTTCCATTCTACCTTAGTGATGCTGTAACTGGGATTCTGCAAACTACACTTCTGCTTTGCCAGCTTATTTCCTGTAAGGTTCTGACAAGAAGGAGCACCAAAGATGAACTGCACAACTGAATATGGAAGAAGATACCTGTGCACTTTTCTTTGGATTTCATAAGAGCATTGTCCCAGCAAAGCCTCTTCATGCCTATATCAGTAGTATAGTAGTAACTACTGTAGTAGCAGCTGAATCCAGTTTACAGCTTTTCCAACACTGTGGAAACAGCTTCATCATACCCCACTCAGGGTTACCAGCGCCAGATAAGCACTCTTTCCTCAGAGGTCTGGGTCTCCAAGCCATGGGAAAGCCCTTTCCTGAACTCAGACACTAGTACCAGCCATGATTTCCACCAAATACAAGGCAATCTGCTGCTTTGATACTTCCTGGATACCCTCTGCCTAGAATGCTCATCTTCCATATACCTAAGCATATGGCTCACCCCATCCTTCTTTGAGGTCTTCTTTCAACTGTCACCTTTTCAGTAAAGTATTCCCTGGCTACCCTACCTAAAATAACACACACCCCTATTTTTCTTATTTTCCACCTTAGCCCTATCACTGTCACTAACAGAGATTTGTTAATTATCTTGTTTATTAACTGTCCCTTCACCAGAATGCAAGCCCTACCGTTAGTACATTTTGATCAGTTGTGCTCACTGGAATAGCCCAACATTTCAAATAATGCCCAATAATAGACCAGGCGCTCAATATGCTGAGTGAATAAATGACACACCTAGCTGCAACACAATAATTATACAACTAGGTGCAACACCACATATAATTGATAAATGCTTCCATCAACATTTAGTATTCTAGATTTCAATTAAAAAAACTTTTTTTTCCCAACCGTGCTCTGAGAACTGCAGCAAGCCATCAGAGGCCACCGTGAGGGCAGAACATGGAAACCTAAGCAAGTACAAAAGTCCCATATTTATCTTTTACTCAATGGATTTCACATTAAGATGTTATTTGTAGAAAGGATTTAAATTTCAAATATACCTAAAACAAGTGGATTATACAACAAATTAGTTTCTAAATAAATGAGGGTAATCTCAGAACTATGCTTTTATTATCCTTTAGAAGGAAGTAGAAGTAGAAAGTAAGATCCAATGTAAGAAGAAGAAAATTAAGATCCAAGTCCCATTACCACAAATATCTCTGTAAACAAAAACATCTCAACCCCCAACTATAACACTATTTGGAAAAAAAAAACAGTATTATATTCTGAACCTCACCTTTAAATTCATCCTAATATTACTTGACCAACATGATCTTTAAAATGTTACAATTTTCAATAAAGAAAGAGAAAAGCACTCACCTTAATGAAGTTACAGATGGACAAGCCTGTCCATACAAACCCATCTGGCCACAAAGAGAATCTGAAAAGCAAAGAAGAGAGTCATAAGATGCTCCAAGGTAAATAAACTATATATATCATGCTACAGTTCTAAATAAAACATTCTAAAAAGAGAAACAGGTTAAAAAATTCACCATTATATGAGCATATACTCACATGAATCCAAACACTATTGAACAGTAAAAGGAAATACATACTGAGGAAGACCAACAACCCAGAAAGTGTAAAAGAAACGAGCACACTGTAACTGCATCATATAAAGGAGCTGAAAATTCGTAAAATTTAACAAATGGTTGTGCAGATGTTATATATGTCCAAATTGCTTAATAGAACCCCAGGGATTCCACAGAGGTAGCCTTTGAGCTAAGCATGCAGGTTTCTATCCCCACATAAATATGTCCCATATACTCAATTTAAAGTATGCTATTACTATTAATGGTTATATATAGTAGATTGACTTCATTAACACTTCATCTGACTCTATGCTTTAAAAAAAAAAAAAAGAGAGCCTCCCTGGTGGCGCAGTGGGTTAAACAACGCACTGTGAAGCAAAACACAGCCACTGCAGCACGAGTTCGATCCCTGCTGCCGGCCAGGGAGGGGACCCACATGGTGCAGCAGACCTCTCCTGCTGTGCCCACTGCTCCCCTCAGCAGTGTACTTCTGTTGATCTGCTTGTTCTGCTCCCCACTCTCTGTGGTGAATCCTCTCCCCCCCCCCCCCACACCTCTGGCCTGTAACCCAGTGCTTGTACGCATAAATAAATAAATCTTCTTTAAAAAAATTTTGAAAAAAAATAAACATTTTTAAAAAAAGAGAAGAGCTTTAAATAAGCTACTTCTAGGTTCAAATTCAAGCTGTGACACTATTGAGACCTTGAAGAATGAATACAGCTTCAATGAACCTGTTTCTTCATCTATAACTTGAGAATAACTTTATTCTTCAGAGGTAAATTGCAGGTTGTTACAATACATAAATCAATAAAAAATGTTAAAGTGTCCATTAGCTCTACTACCTGTCACAAGGATGACCCACAAATGTCTGTAAGTAAAGAGAGGAGCTGGAATGAGATTAAATGTATATAAATGCATACATTGCATGAGTACTGGAGACTGTGAATAAAAAAGATATGTTCATTCTGAAAGAATCAGTTGTTATTCCCAGTTCTATTCAACTACTGCTATGCAAGACTGCAATCCCAGTACTGTAAAAACTCCTATTTTTCAAAAGCAAGATATCGAAATTTTTATTTCAAATCTTAATTTTATTTTATAAATACTATGTGACCCAAACATTAGATTTTTTCTCAAGTTTATAACCTTGATTCTGAGGCTGACAGAACTCCCTGCATCTAACTGTCCATGTATGCACTGAAGAGAGACAGATACTTTGATTTCTGCCAGTATGACAGAACATATAGCTTGATCAACATGCCAACTAAAAGTAACTAAAACACCAGATAAAATATTTCTAAATATAAGGTATCCTAGAATGGTGGTGTCCTCTCACCCAACTTGACAGAAGAAAATGCAATCCCCTTTAGGGAACCTATCTTTGATGTAGGTTGAGAAAAACGACCACAAATAAGGTTCCAAAATAAATGAATTTACAATCAAAAATCACAAAGCCCAGAAGGAAACAAGTCCCTCAGTAAAACAGGGCCGCAACATCAGTTAGCTGAATCAAAGACTTCAGATACAGAAATTACTAGACACTTTATGGTCTGTCATTTACCTGCTCCTATATATTAATTACCTGTATGTAAATGAATCCAAAATCTGTATCTCTAGCAGGGATCAATCTTTTGATCCCCAAACATATATATCTAACATTCTCTGCTGGAAATCCCAAATTTACCCTGTTCAAAACTGAATTCATCATCTTCATTAGTATGTTTCCTATCGTAATAAAATGGCACCGCTCTTTCCTCTTAGAATGGTTTGTGGCTTAATCTTTCTCCTTTGTTATAGCAGAATATTTCTTTCCAATCTTAATTTCTATGAAGAATGATTTCCGTAAACACTGTGAGCTCTTAATCCACTTCTCACCAAAGAGTAAGTAACTTTGTTAGTGAGTAGAGCTAACCTCAGGACTCTACATCTAGCATTCTACAAGGTAATGGTCTGGATGTATCTGCTTTGCCATCCCCTATCAATCTCGACATTAGGTGGGCAGTCCCTCGACTAGATTAGGTGTGTGAGGACAAGGAGATATAGAGCTAACCAGCCTATTTGTCTCTTAAACCTGAAACACATTCTACATTCTACAATGTATCAACAACCAAAGTAATTCCTCCAAAAGTTACCATTTGACCCAGTAATTCTACTTCCTGGTAAATTTGTATGGGGGGGGGGGTTGTAAAGTTCTCTTGAGGATACATATATATGTATATGTATATACATATACATATACATACATCCCCAAGAGTTTGAAACTTAAATTCACACAAAAGCTTACATGTGAATGTTCCTAGCAGTACTATAATAACATAGCCAGAGTGGAAATAAGCCAAATGTCTGTCAACAGGTAGATAACAAAATGTGTCATAGCTATATAATATCCACATAACAAAGCATTATATACACTATTATCTAGTCATAAAAAGGACTAAAGTACTATCACATGCTCCTACATGAATGAACTTTGCTATGTGAAAGAAGTCAGACACAAAAGGTCACATATTATGATTCCACTTACACAAAATGTACAGAATAGGCAAATCCTATAGATGGAAAATAGATTACAGGTTGCAAGGAGCTGGGGAAAGGGGAAATGGAGATTGGAGGGGGAGGGCAGAAAATGACTGCTAATAGTTTTCTCCCTGGAATGATGAAAAAGTTCTGATTGGACAGCAGCGATAACTGCACAATCTTATGAATAAAATCTTTAGTATAAAACCAGCAAATTATATATCTTAAAATAGAGAACTTCATATATAAATTTGTACTTCAATTAAAAAAAATAATTTTTAAAATGGTAATATTTCATTGTTTTTTATGTTAGTTCTTGTTTTAGCTTTCAAATCCATTCAGAACTCAGATAGGAGAAAAGGATCTTATATACTCATCTTACTCCTGATCAGTTACCACTTATTGCCAACTTTAGCTTCTACATCTTTCTAATCTGTTTTAGCCTCAATGCCTTAGTTTCAGTTTTCTCCACTTTTGATCCAGTTTACTGTCCGTAAGTTGTGTCCTGAACCCTAGGCTGGTTAAATGAAAAAACAAACAAGCAAGTCTTCTGCCTGCCCAGGCAAATGACCTGTTAACATGGAAATCTCACAAAAGAAAGTTAAATTCACAATGAATTTAGGAAAACCTGAACATATCCTCCAAATTACATACAACTCTAAAGCCAACTACATTTATATATTAACTCATTCAATTATAGCCATAATTCATATAGTTTGGGTTGGTACCCATTTTCAAATCCTTTGAAATCAACATACAAGAAAATTTAAGTAGAATGACAAAACCAGAATATGATGAATAAGAACCATCCATTTCACTGATGGGTATCATCCTATACAACTACAGTACCATTACCAAGAGAAGAATATGGGATTCCTTTTAATTTAAGCAGTCTTCAAGTATTTATTAGATTGAGTTACAAACTATCCACATACAGGATCAGAGGTTTAACAAACTAACACCTGCATAATGATGCATTACTTGGGAACAGAAGGTGAAATGCTTCCCAATACAAAATGGAAAATTCAAGCATCAGTTATCCCTGTGACAGGAGACTGAATGAAAACATCAGCATATCACATAAAACAATTAAAATTTTGTTGAGAAATAAATGTTATAATACTAGAGGTAAAGGGAATAGTGCCCTTTTTTGTTACTGAATTCAAAAGACTTCAATTATTAAATTCACTAGTAATCATGAAAGACTGGATATAGTAAATGAAAGAACCACCCCTTTGATTCAGTTTACCTAACTAAGCATCTGAGCATTTTGAATTGTTATAGCATTAGTCACTGGTAATCAAATCAGTAAGGCAGTCATGAGCCTTAGTAAGAGAAATCTACCAGCAGAGGGCATAACAGGAAAAAAATCCTACAGAGGGGCCTCCCTGGTGGTGCAGCAGCGTGAGTTCTCTGTCTGGCCAGGGAGGGGGCCCACATGGCGCGGCAGACCTCTCCTGCCTCACCCACTGCTCCCCTCAGCAGTGTGTTTCAATCGATCTGCCTGTTCTGCTCCCTACTCTGTCTCTGGTGAATCCTCTCACCTCCTGAGACTCTGGCCTGTACCCCAGCTATGATATGCATAAATAAATAAATCTTTAAAAAAAAATCCTACAGAGGGAGCAGCAATTCATCCCAGCTCCACTAGCTAAACCTGAAGGCAATGGTACTGCCTGAGCTAAGATTTCAGGGTCATTATACTCTCTGTAAGTAAACTCGTGTAAAAATAATCAACCCACCACAGTGCTATAAGGAGAAAAGAAGCCAAAAACTTAACTATGAAGAACTACGATAATGAAGAGAAGAGAATCTTAGTGACCACAAACCAACCAACTTTGAGAAAACTGTACTAAAGACAGCAGCAAGTAATTTAAGGAGGAAAAAGGCAACTGTGTTACGCAAAAATCAAGATGGATATAAACTAATAAGGATAATGGCTTTTAATAGAAAACAACACTATCAAGAGTGGGTTTTATGGACTAGCGAGAGCAAAAATTAGAATGCAAAGGGATGAAGAATTAGTAGAGATAGGGAAAAAATTTAGCCATATATTGTAAAAAATGAAAATAAATGGAAAGCACAATAAGGTCAAACAGAGTAGAGTAAACTGGTGAAAGACTCATCACACTATCTTCATTTCCCTGTCTTATTTCTCACAGTTCCTGTAGCTCTGATACAACTTTTTTGATTTCTTTCCTGCTAGGAAAGCATGCCCCAAGAACAAGACCTTTTATCTGTTTCATTTACTATATACCCAAAACCTGGTATACATATTTTTCAATGAATGAATAATCAAGCATAGTCAGAAAAGGAGTTAACCAAAATAAGAACTAAGAACTGACTAAAAACTCACCTATTGTATTACTATACTTTTTGTATTCATACTTCCCTCTGCCTCCAAGCAAAGTATTTTAGGACCAATCTGCAGTTAGAAGAGCAAGTAGTCACAATATATAAAAAAATGCTTAAAAAACAATTAAAGGACAACCCAATTTTAAAATGGGCAAAGATTTGGGGGTATAGCTCAGGATGGTGCATTTTACTGCAAAAAAAAAGGGGGGGGGGGTTGGGGAGAGCCAGGGCCAAGATCTGAACAGACATTTCTACAAATATATACAATGACAAAAAGCACATGAGAAGACATTCAATATCAGTTATCAGAAAAATATAAATCAAAACCACAAGGAGGTATTTTATACCCACTAGGATAACAGTAATCAAAAAGACAAGGGGGCACTATAAGCTATCCACAGCCACTGCAGCAAGAGTTCAATCCCTGGCAGGGGAGGTAACCACATGATGCAGCAGACCTCTCCTGTCTTCCAGATGCTCCCCCCAGCAGTGTATTTTGGTCTATCCACCTGTTCTGTTTCCCACTCTGTCTCTGGTGAATCCTCTCCCTGCACCTTTGGCCTGCACCCCAGCTTTTGTATGCATAAATAATTTTTTTAAAAAAGACAATAACAAGTGTTGCAAAAATGTGGAGAAATTGAAATCACACTCACTGCTAGTGGAAATGTAAAACAGTGTAGCCACTACTAAAAAGACTTTGGCAGTTTCTCAAAAGTTAAAAACAGAGTTACCATGTGGATATAGCCATACCATACCTCCAAGGAATGAAAACATACATACACAGAAAAATCCAAACAACAGTGTTTACAGCAGCATTAAATCATAACAGGAAAAAAAAGGAAACAATCTAAAAGTTCATCAACTGATGAATGCAAGAATAAAGGTTAGGTTTCATCTATATGATGGAATATTATTTGGCAATAAAAAGGAATGACACATGCTACAATATCAAAAGTGAAAGTCAACCACAAAATCCATTATTATATGATTTCACTTTTATCAAATGTCCAATACAGGCACTTTTGTTAGCAGTCATTGACACACTGTGAATTAGTGGTTACATTAGTCTTTCCTTAGGAAATTTAGAGGAGAGGGCAAAATTAAATGCTAATGTGTGTGGGGCTTTTCTTAGAGAAAAGAATGTTCTAAAATTGGATTGCAGTGATAGTTACACAACCTTATGAATATACTAAGAAACACTGAGTGTTACATATTAAATAAGTGAACTGTATGGTATGTAAATTATTTCAATAAAGTTGTATTTAATTTTAAAAAGTTTAGAACCATCACACACAAATCTTAAGTTCATGTGCTCCCTCACTCACTAGTGCCACAGGAGTAAAGAAGAGTAAAATTAATGATTTCTCCAGAATGCAGCCTTACCTACAGCAATTATTTTCAAAACCATGACCTCATGAAACATTACTGTAAAGTTTCCAAACCATACTGTTAACTGGCTAAACACATTTAAAGAAGATACATTTATGGTTCATTAAATGGTTGTATATACGCTGAAAAAATTTCTACAGAAATCACTGCACTACTATACAAATCAACTATTTAGGCTATACTCTTCTAAAACACGACCAGAGCCTGGTCTTCTTACTAACAACAGATTTTTTTTAAAAAAAGCACATAATTAACAATCAGGTTCAGCTTTTTAAGACTATTTGAAGAATTGGAAGTGTCAATAAAGCAGGTGATAAAATGTGGGGGAGGGGAGGTTCTTGGCCAAACATCACAGAACTTTAACTTCTTCCAAACCCCAAACCTTACTTCCTGCAATTTATGTAAACAGATCACAGGCCACCCTTTCAAAAAAACAAATCATAACCCAAGCAAATAACAGAGGATTCTATTTCTGGGCCTGTCATTAACTCACTGGATATTCCTGAAGCTTCAGTCTCTCTACTTTGCTCAATAACCAAAATTTCCAGTTCCAGAATAAATCATGAGATATGATAAAGAACTTTTCCCCAATATCTAGATTTACTTTTATGGAAAATCTGACAAAGATATATGGAATTAAATCTCATTAGACGCTTAAATCACCTTTATTGCATATGCATGAAATGTGAAAAATGCAAAAGATTATTCAATTCAGAAACACTGAACTCTTCACTTTAGCCTTTTCAAGGTATTCACCGTTGAGAGAGAATAGGCTCTCAAGAGGACTGGGGGATTTTGAAAAGGCTTTAAATATAAGCTCAGTTATATTTAGAAAAACCAAGATGCCATCTCTGTCCTGTCTCTTTATTTTGGGCCTTTAATTCATGTGATTTTCCTGGTATAATTCAAAGCAAGAGCTCTTACCATATCCTTGAAAAGTAAACTCAATATACAGAAATGTACTGACTATCATAGGAATAAAAAAATGGGAAGCTAAAGTCTCCACTGCAGGAGCTTCTTAGCAAACCTGTCTGGTGGGCCTCCCTGGAGGCACAAGGTGTTAATAAGCACAGCACTATGGAGCACCCACTGCCATTGCAGCACTCCCCAGCCAGGGAGGTAACCCACAAGGCACAGCAGACCTCTCCTGTCTTGCCCACTGCTCTCCTCAGCGGTGTATTTCAGTCAACCTGCCTGTTCTGTTCCTCTGTCTCTGGTGAATACTCTTACCCTCTACATCTCTGACCTGTACCCCAATTCTAGTATGCATAAATAAATAAACTTTAAAAAGAAATACCTTTCTGGCCCCTAAAGCCGTCTAAAACTTTTCTTAGGGCTTTATAAACCAATTTTATAAACATTCCTATCCCATTTCTGGAAATCCTGATTCGAAAGCCTAGGATGAAACCTAGGGAGTCTATTAATTAAGTGTCTCACTTAATTCTGATGCACAGGTTAATTCAGAAAGTATTGGTTTAAGACAATGATAGCAAAACAATTTCCTAACATTTGCCATTTATTCTCAATAGTAGTGGTTGCCAAAGTTGCAAACCAAAAATTAGTGGTTTGCAAGTACATGGTATTGAGAAGACAGTAATATCAAACCATGTATCTGTCTATTATCTGTGATTTACCACTAAATGGGATTTTTTTATTTATATACATTTGACATCAATTGTAATCCCCATGTATTCCCCATCACCATATTACCAATGCACATCACCTCAGTCCCCCGTGCTCCCCTCTGCCCTCAACCCTCTCCCTCTTCACTGCCCACCAAGTGGCCCCAATTTGTCCTTGTCTTTTCATTTTTGATTTTTGTGTCTTTTATTGTTGTTGTTGTTGTTCTTATTCCTTTCCTTGATCCTTATTTGGTTCACTTATATTCCTCCTAGGGGAGGAACCATCCACTATTTTTCTTTTCCTTCTGACTTACTTCACTGAGCATAATCCCTTCCAGTTCCATCCATGTTCCTATGAATGCGTCCAGTTTTTCACTTTTGATTACTGAACATTATTCCATCATGTATATGTACCACAGTTTCCCGATTCACTCATCTGTTTTTGAGCATTTAGATTGTTTCCAGGTCTTACCTATTGTAAAGAGTGCTGCTATAAACATAGGGGTGCAGGTATTCTTTTGAATCAGTGTATTTGTGGCTTTTGGGTTTATTCCTACAAGTGGGATTGCTGTATCATAAGGAAGTTCTAAATGGGATTTCTTTAAAGGACACTTTCAGGTAGAGAAGAGACCCAGACCTGGGATACTTATATTTGATAGAAGCTCTGACTCTGGGAAAGAAAGTAAGCAGCTACTTTGCCATATGTGACCAGGTCTGGAGAGCAAGCACTTACTAAGCTTACCAGTATTGTATCGAAAAAGACCTCCGCTAATCAAAATGCCCATAATCTTGTTTGATAGATGAAAATTTTACAGAATATAAATGTAGTTTTAAAAAAGAGGACTTTTGTGACTGAGGAGTTCCACTAGTAGAAGTATCAAGAGTCAGACCAAAAACAATATAGTTTTGATTATTCAAGAGGAAATCAACTGTGGGTTCTGGATCAAAATATAATTAAAACAATGTCTTAAGGAGATTCCACTGATAGCATTTTTAGAGGGGGGGAGGGACGTGGAGGGGCTACTCTAATCAAGGCATGACCTCTTTGAAAGTAAATAACCTTTCTGTATTGTTTCTGTATGCATCTGTCTCTACTATTGGATTGCTGGCTCCTAGTAGGTCAGGTAAGTCAAATTAATCTATCTGCCACAGTCTATCTTGTGCATGTTTTATATATAATATTCCAAAATGTTTACTGAATTGCTGTAAGGGAAGGAAAATTCTTAAGAGACATTTTAAAAGCACAGTAAGCAGCAGAACTTGGTCCAGCGACATGAAGAAAATAAAGTAAAATTATGGTCCAAAATATGGGGGGGTCAGAGGCAGTGTTAAACTAAAGGGACAAGAAACGTTAATAACCAAATTTAATGTGTGAACCTTGTCTGGATCCTGACTTAACTAAAAACTGTACAAAGATATTTTTAAACAGTAGAGAACATTTGATTATGAACTGGATATTAGTTGACACCTGGCAAATGCTGTCAATTTTGTTAGATATGATGACATGATTATGTAAGAAAATGTCTTTTTTTAATTTTAGAGATACATAAAGTTTACAGGTGAAAAGACACTGTCTATGATTTTCTTTAAAATAAGCAATAAACAAAAATAAAAGTTGAAACACAATGGGGAAAAAACTCAGTAGTAGTTGAATCTGGTAGGTATTTAAAGATTTGTTATATTTTATCTTCTTTTGAGTATAACCAGCAGTGCTGAAGACCAAAGTTTTTTGGCGTTACTTGGTCAACTCTGGCATCATACAATAATTCTTTTTCTTTTCTCACTGAGATTTCAGGAGGCTTAAGAATGACTAGTACTTCTGAGAAAACAGCCTAGACGCAATCAGAAGAAAACGGGCATTCACTTGTTAACTCTAATAGGAAATCTCTCTGAACTACTCAAAGAATTTCTTGTAAATTAATATGAGAGCTGAACATGAGCCAAGAGAGTGACTCAGCTGTTAAAAAGAAAATACAGCCTTAGGCTTCATTAGAAGAATAGCATCCACATCACTGAGGACAGCAGTCCCACTCCTCTTCATTGGTCAGTTCACAAGTAGAGTATTGTGTTCTGTTTTGGGCATCACATTTTAGGAACACAAGAGCTAGAATGCCTGCAGGGCAGGATATCAGACTAGTGAGAAGTTTAGAAGCCAAATGTCAAGTGTATAATGACTGAAGAAACTGGTTATGTTTAGCTTGGAAAACAACTCCCAACCTTCCATCTCACCTCTATCATAGAAGCCCCAGTGTAATATTTCCCTGGCGATTTCAATAGTTGTTAAACATAGTGAATATGTTTGCGATAAGCCCTTTTTTCCCTTTAAGGACTTACCGAGTGTTCACTATCCCAGTGTGCTTTGTGACTCTGGAAGAATATATTCAATACTTCCCATAGGTGATCATTTATTCAACCACTCAACAATATTTATTGCACTCCAACTGTTTGCTATATATTACCCCAGGTGCTTAGGATACTATATGAACATTTTTAATATCCTGGAGGACTTCTTGCTACTCTAATTTGCATTGTGCTTCCTCATCTCTAGGGTTTTTACTGTGTTCTCAGCCTAGAATGCCCCATCACTGATCTGAATTTGAACATTATCTCCTCCATGAAGTTTTCTAGATTACAAGCAAAACACTCTTTCTCTTTATGAGTTCTTTTTGAACAAACTCTGCCTCTTAATTACCTTTGGATGTCTCACAATGCCCTGGAGAGTGCCTTGCTTGTGTAGGGCCTCAAGAAATATTTACTGAATGAATAATCACTTTCAAATATTTGAAGGGTTATCTTGTTAAAGAAGGCAAACTAGGTCTCCCCTGTTCAAGAGAAGAACCAGGAAAAAGAGATGAGGTTAGAAGCAAATTTTGCCTCAATTAGAGTTAACAAAAAGCAAGATTATCTTACAGCTTTTGATAACTACTGGTGCTCTGAGGATATTAGGATATCCAATGCTCTAAATATTGTATTAACTCTTAAGATTCTAGGAACTAGTATATATCTCATATATTAAATAAAAGGTAACTTTTGACAATGTATCAATATTAAATTTTTAAATTAATCTTAAACATGCAAAATCCTTACTAGTATAATATTGTAAATATATAATGATACAGTGATATATAGTGATAAGGATAAGAAACAAAAGAAAATCTCTCCAGGGCCTCCCTGAGGGCACAGGGGTTAAAGTCTCAGCACTCCATGCTATATAGCTGGCCACTGCAACATGAGTTCCATCCACATGGTGCAGCAGACATCTTCTGTCTCTCCCACTCCTCCCCTCAACAGTGTATTATTTCAGCAGATCCACCTGTTCTGCTCCCACTCTTTCTCTGGTGAATCCTGTCACCCCCCCCCACTGTCCCCCTCCCTGCACCTCTGACCTATACCCCAGTTCTTCTATGCATAAATAAATCTTTTAAAAATAAAGTGTCTCCAATCTAGAAAAGTCAACAGAGTTTCTTAATTAAGTTCCCAGGGCAAACCTGATATAAATCTGAATGCCTAAGTCATCTACCTCAATAAAAAATATTCCTTAGATGAAGAAATTCTAATAATCAATTATTTTTAATATTTTTAATCAGAAGATAACTATAAAGTTCAGCTCCTCTTAAATTCATCTACCCAAACCAAATACAGCTTTCTAATTAAAAGCTGGAAAACAGAAGAAATTCCAGGATACCTCTAAATGACAAGGCTATAACATCTCTTCCAAACTAAAACCTGTAGTCTTTGTTGGCAGGGACCTTGTCATTTATGTGATCCCCAGTTTTTAGTACATTACACAGGACATAGCAGATGGTGCTTAAATGCGCAAACAAGAGAAACTAGTAAGTACAATGTCCCTGGAAGGGACCAGCACCTTAAAGTGCTAACAATTTGGTTTTTATTAGAAACCTGTCAAGAAATGGAAGTAAATGAGTAGACCCTTACATCTAAGTTAGAGTACTGTTTTTAGGTCATTTAGTCATAAGTAAACGTGGTGCTCAAAACTGAACATAATGCTCCAGTTATAAACTAAAAAGTGAAGTAAACCAAAGGTTTCGGTTGCTTCTGGGAGAACAAAATTAATTTCTAGATCAGAAGAGCTAAATGTGACAAAAACCCAAAATTCTTAATACACCCACAACTCAACTAGTAATATTATAATAATTAAATAATTCATCAAACCTATTTAACAAAACTGTCAGAAAACAAAATACTTTCAAGCACCAAGTATTTAAATTGCTATTCAAAAACACTGATTCACATTTTTCCAAATTCTCATTTGAACCACAGAAATCATAGATGTGTTAATTTTTTTCTGATTATAAAAATGATATATGCTTAGAGAGCTTAGAAAATATATACAGGTTCAAAAGAAAAAATTAAGAATATTGTGATTTTTTTTTCCCAATCTTTTTTTCTATGCAGTTATAACTTTTCATACAGTCACTTTCTAACCACAGGGCAGGGAACCCAGAGCCCTCAGTAGAATTGTGTTCAAGTACAATTTCTCAGTGTCTCAATTTTACAGATGTGTACTGTCATAAATTAAGACCAAACCTGCTATTTACTAATCCTTACAAATTTCCCTTTAATTCTGTCTCCTCCTGACTTCCAGAATTCTGCTAAGACAAAGAATGTAGGCTCAAGTAAAAATGCATCCAATAACTGAAAAGGAACCTAAATTTTAACAAGGGAAGAAGTTGCTTCCAACAGCTCTCTGTCCCCTAGTCTGATATTACTATTACCATGAGTGCTGCTCCAAGTCCTCTGAGGTCCATATCCTTTAATATTCACCTCAAAAATGTTTGCATTTTATGTTCTTCATAAAAACTTTGTCAATTTTCTACTGAAGAGTACAAGATTAGAAACAGAATGCAAGATCTGGGTCTTATCTGTGCTCTACTAAATAACTGAGTGACACTAAGTCTTAGCTTGTATTTCATTTTCTCTGTTTGTTGATAGAATTATGACTTGCCCTGCCTATAGAAGAGGGCTGTTGTGAGGCTTCAAACTCTAATGGATCAGAGAAGATGTCTTTCAAAAACTATTATTCAAATATAAGGTGGAAACCTTTCCATAACAACACACATTTCTCTAAGAAATATAAAATATGACATATACACAGATGACATCTGTGAAGATGCTTGCTATCTAGGTATATAAAAGACAGGACAATACCACCCTTAGCTCCTTCCACAGAGTAAACAAGTAAAAGAAGTAAAAGCACATCACAGATTTACCAACTCGGTCACACTAGCAGAAACTGATGCCATACATCATTTACCTACTGCCATTACAGTCAGCTCTTCATTCAGAAACATCAACCAGCTCATGACTGTTGCATACTTGACTGTTTTATCTACAACTGATTTCCCAAAGTTCTGTAGTCAAATCACAGAAACGTTTTAGATACTTTAATCATTCAATAAGTACCAGCAGATGTGGAGGACTAAAGGTACCTTGGTGGTGAATGTAGTGTGGTAACATATGCCTCAAAGTTATGATCCTGTACCTCTCTATATTATATGCAGTAAACCATGCTAACATGTGTAAACCAATCTGACAATTTTATTTTTTTTTAAGTTTTTTTTTAATGCATACAAGAGTTGGGGTACAGGCCAGAGGCACGGGAGGTGAGAAGATTAACCAGAGACAGAGTGGGGAGAAGAACAGGCAGACTGACTGAAACACACTGCCGAGGGCAGCAGAGGGCGAGACAGGAGAGGTCTGCCGCGCCATGTGGGTCCACTCCCTGGCTGGCAGCAGGGATCGAACTCGTGCTGCAGTGGTTGCGGTCCGCCTCATAGTGCATTGCTTAACCCGCTGCGCCACCAGGGAGGCCCAAGATAACATTTCTGTTCCACAATTTTAAAAAAAAAATTATTTTTGAGGAATATGAAAGCAAAGTTTTGATTTTTTTTTACAATATTACATGTCAATACTATAGATATTACTTTATTCTTTAGCGTTTTATTATTTACTAGTTTATACCCTGCTGTTAGGATCAATAAATTTTTGTATTAGAAAAAATCTTGGGTCGTAACAATCATCTACTTTTTTTTTTAAATATTTATTTATTTATGCATACAAGCACCGGGGTACAGGCCAGAGGTGGGGGGTGAGAGGATTCACCACAGAGAGCAGGGAGCAGAACAGGCAGATCAATGGAAGTACACTGCTGAGGGGAGCAGCGGGCACAGCAGGAGAGGTCTGCCTCACCATGTGGGTCCCTCCCTGGCCGGCAGCAGGGATCGAACTCCTGCTGCAGTGGCTGTGTTTTGCTTCATAGTGCGTTGCTTAACCCACTGCGCCACCAGGGAGGCCCAACAATTATGTACTTTTACCATATTACATTCCCCACTCAATTCCAACTCTCTACAAACAGAATTTCAAATTGTTTAATTGAAGAATTCCCTCCTCATTCATTTCTCTCACAAAACTATGTTTCAACACACACAAAAAAACAGTTCTCAACCTTAGGACAAAACTATCCCAACTTCTGAGATCTTTAATAAGGCCACATCAGTGCTACACTCTACCAATCAATAAGATCAGTCTCATTTCCTCATGCCACTGTACCATTGTACAAGACTCTATCTATGGGGCCTCCCTGGTGGCGCAGTGGGTTAAGCAACGCACTATGAAGCAAAACACAGCCACTGCAGCATGAGTTCGATCCCTGCCACCAGCCTTGGGAGGGGACCCACTTGCGCAGCAGACCTCTCTTGCCTCGCCCACTGCTCCCCTTAGCAGTGTGTTTCAGTTGATCTGCCTGTTCTGCTCCCTGCTCTGTCTCTGGTGAATCTCTCACCCCCCACACGTCTGGCCTGTATCCCAGTTCTTGTATGCATAAATAAATCTTAAAAAAAAAAAAAGACTATCTAAGTAGGAGAATTCAGTCACAGTTTTTAGCTTTGTACTCCAGGAGGAAACATCTGAAAGGTAAAATCTTTAGACACAAGGTCATCGTAGAATAATGAGTCAATTCTTCAATGGAATCCATGACACACACTGTATATGAAGATAGTCAATGCTATGGTTTGAACATTTGTGGCCCCCCCACCTTCAAATTTCAAGTTCATATGTTGAAACCCCAACACCCCCAAAGATGATGGTAAGTCTTTGGGAGATGATTAGGTCTTAAGGGTAGCGTCTTCATAAATTGGATTAGGGGCCTCCCTGGTGGCGCAGTGGGTTAAGCAACGCACTGTGAAGCAGACTGCAGCCACTGCAGCACGAGTTCAATCCCTGCTGCCGGCCAGGGAGGGGACCCACATGGTGCAGCAGACCTCTCCTGCTGTGCCCACTGCTCCCCTCAGCACTGTACTTCTGTTGATCTGCCTGTTCTGCTCCCCACTCTCTGTGGTGAATCCTCTCACCCCCCCCCACACCTCTGGCCTGTACCCCAGCTCGTGTATGCATAAATAAATAAATCTTTAAAAAATAAATAAATAATAAATTGGATTAGTATCTCAGAAAAGATGCTTCAGAGTAATTCTCTGCCCTTCTACCACAGGGACACAGTGAAGTTATGAATCAGAAAGGAGGCCCTCACCAAAAGGCAACATGTTGATGTCTTGAACTAAAGACTTTCCAGCGTCTAGAACTATGAGCAATAAATTCCTGCTGTTTATAAATTACCCAGTCTGTGCTGTTTTATTATAGCAGCCCAAAAAGACTGACAGTCAACATGTAGTTTTCTGAACTCCCACCCAAAGACTTACTCCACTCTCAAACTGTTAACATTAAATGCTGGAAAACAGTTCTCTAGGACTATGTTCTAACATTTGTTTTTGCATTTCTTAAGTTTCAGCCCATTACCGATTACGTCAACCATTTACAATGGGAAGTCAAGTGTTAATATAAGTATTAATGTAGGTCTGATTATACCTAATGAAATCACTTTAGATTTTTGGTAAAATCCCGAGAACAACCAGAATAGTTTAGTAATCATTCAAAATTAGACTTAATGGTGTCAAAGTAAGAGTTGTTATTGAACATGGTCCTAACTATCCTATATCATATTCCTCTTTCTCCTATATTTTATTTTGCTACAGTTCTAAAGTCTGACATCATGAGTATCATTTGCTTTCTGTTTCAGTTGTTTTGTATCAATCCAACAGAAAAGTAATAACCACTTCGAAAAACTATTTACTTTCATGTTGTCAGCTGTTAAGTACAATAGAATAGCAAAAAAAAAAAAAAAAGGTATCTAACTGCAAAAGGTTACTTAAAATAAGTAGAATGTCATTGTTGTAAATATGAATACAACATCTGGTTCCATATAAAAAAGCTAATTCCATATCCCAACAGATGGCCCACAGTAATAATGCTTTGCTGATCTGGTTATAACAAATCCTATTAAATCCAAAATCCTGTATAGCAGATGCCTTTTCCAATTTCAGTATAAGTCAATCTCTTTAACCAAAAAACGTTGTGCTTTGGTTCCTATTATATGTGCATAAACCAATTAAATGGTCAAAATTTTTAAAAGTTGCAAAATGCCACTGTGATGTTTTCTGAATTTTGAGGTGGAGGAGTTAAAGAGTAACTCCATCTAGGACTAGGAAACAAAAATTAAACTTACAGAAGGCAGAGAGGCAAAAGTAAACTTCATGTCTCTCAAGCCAAGGTTTCTGAATGGTGTCAACGTAAAAAGCTAAGTGACAAAGCCCACAGTGAAAAGCACTGAAATAATGTAAATTTTTAGTTGAGAGACTATTATGGAAAAATTTTTAAAATGTACCTGAGTGCCTAAACAACCTGTATTTCTGTATACTATAATTAGAGTTTCACACTGAAAAGAGATATGGATGCAATGTCAACTTAATTTTGCTGTTTTGCTTCCCCAAATATATTCAGAATACCCACTTTTCATATTCTGGTCATGCCCTTACTTGAAATATTACCCTGTACTAATTCATAACCCAGTAAACAGTTCAGTGCAGTGATTAAGAGCCACGGAGTTCTGAAAACAGACTGCAGGGGTATAAATTCTGGCTTTTTCCATTTGTAGCTATGTACTCTTCAGCAACTACTTAACATCTCTGTTTCTTCATCTATAAAATTTTGATAGTAAAATTTACCTCTTTAAGTTATATGGAGGATTACATGACTAATAAATGTAAAATAGTTAGAACACTTTGAGGCCCATAGTAAAGCTTCAGAGTGTTAGCTATTATTCACTACCACTATGATCATTACATTAATCCCCACTAAAGTTCTAAAAGAATGGTAGAAATAAGAAATTATTTATTTAAATCACCTAACAAACTAGTGAAAGAATCTGGTAAGAAAAATATCTTCATTTTTAAGGCCTTAAAAGTAAACATTAAAATTGTGATTCCCTGAGACAGGGAATTTCTTGGTCCCTCTAACTCTTCAAGAATTCCCATGAGATCTCTTAAGTTAGAGTAACACCACAGAGCAGAGGTAACAGCAGTGGAATGGACTAAAACAACACAATTGCACTAACTTACATGTGTAATGTTGGCCAAGCCATTTAATCCAAACTTCAAATGCTCCTCTTAATAAAAAAATACTTTTTCCTAAATCACAGGGTTGTTGTGAGATCAAATGAGAGTGTATGAGAAAACATAAGTAAACCATAAACATAAAACATGTTTCAGGACCATGTCTAACTCTCCTATCTCCAATACCTCATAGAATGCATAGTAGAGACTACAACCTAAAAAAATTTAAAAAGGGAGTGGAGTTAGCAAGGTGAAGATAGGATTAAGATACGGAAGGGTTTTCAAAGAAATAAGAACCCCAATGTTTAACTAATGAATGAATAAAAGGTGGTACAGCCATAGTGGATAATATTCAGAAATAAAAGGCAAAGAATGGGATACTGATACATACTGTAGGATGATAACCATTAAACATTATGCTCAGGAAAAGACAAAAAAGACTCTGTTGTATGCCATTTTTATGAAATGTCCATATGGATAAATCTGCAGAGATGGTAAGTACATAGGTGGACAGAAAGATGGAGAATGATCGCTAATGGGTACAGCGTTTCTTTTTTGTTTCTTTTTTTTTTCTTTTTTTGTTTCTTTTTGTTTCTTTTTCTTTTTTTTTTAAATATTTATTTATTTATGCATACAAGCACTGGG
>JAGFMF010012100.1:3092042-3113820 GCA_019455555.1 Galemys pyrenaicus | reverse complement strand
TCCCCTCCCTGGCCGGGAGCAGGGATTGAACTCATGCTGCAGTGGCTAAGGTTTGCTTCACAGTGCATTGCTTAACCCACTGCGCCACCAAGGAGGCCCTACAGCGTTTCTTTTGAGGGAAGATGAAAAGCCTAAAGATATTGGTTGTGGGGCCTCCCTGGTGGCGCAGTGGGTTGAGCAACGCACTGTGAAGCAAACCACAACCACTGCAGCACGAGTTTGATCCCTACCTCCGGCCAGGGAGGGGACCCACATGGCGTAGCAGACCTCTCCTGCCTCGCCCACTGCTTCCCTCAGCAGTGTGCTTCCGTTAATCTGCCTGTTCTGCTTCCCGCTCTGTCTCTGGTGAATCCTCTCACCACCACCCCCCCCACATGTCTGGCCTGTACCCCAGTGCTTGTATGCATAAATAATAAATCTTAAAAAAAAAAAAGATATTGGTTGTGGCGGCGCCACAACTTGGTGACTATACTAAAAACTATTGAATTGTATACTTCAAGTAAGTTAATTGTATAATATATAAATTATATATCAATATATTTTAAAAACTAATTTGATAAAAGTACTGTATAAAATCACTGACTTTAAAACACAAATTTCTTCCTTTTTTAAAAGTGAGTTTTCTACTGAGGCAGTATTGGAAGAAAAATACTAAGAGTTATCACACCAGACCAAAATGTCTTCATAAATTCTATAGAAAACAAATCAGGACTCTCTCTTACCTTCCCTTCAAAATGCTAAGATTACAAATTACCTTTTTGGTCCTAGTTCAATAGTCTTCCCATCATGATCACTGTTTCTAAACTTTAAGGCTTCATTTGATACTGTCAACTACCTTTCCTAGCCTCGGTTTTGTGATTCTCCTCAGAGTGCTTTACATATTAGCCTGCAGTATCACCCTAAGTTCCAAGCCTCAAAGCTGATTTACATCTTACTACTAACCTCCCAACACTCATCTACTCACATGCTTTTTACTATCACCTACAATCCCCACCAGTACACAATATACTTTTCATCTCTCTATTCATCTTGTAGTGATGTACTACAGATACCAATATTACTCTAGTCAATTCTTAATTATCCTCACTGAGGCTTGGAAACAGTGGCGTGGCGCAACCAAAATAAGTTCTGTGCTATTTCTAGACTGGCTTTTAGGACTTGCAATGTGGCATATATTTTTTCCTGAATAGATCTGCTTTTTGAGTTGTTTTGCTTAGATTAATATTAAACTAATCAGCATTCCCACAATCAAACCAGCAAAATAACACTATCAGGAGTAGCAGGAGACTAGATGCTGTTGAAAAAACTGTGCAAGATCTAGGGCTGTCCATAATCAACCAACCTTGGCTCACTTTCCTTCAAAATAATATTCCTAACTTCCTCACTATTATCAGTCATCCTTCAAGGATTCTAGGCTTTAATCTTTTAATTTTTTATTTGCTCTCTTTCCTTTGCCCAAATTCAAACACTATGTTCAAATTAATGTTTGCTCACACATACATCTTCTTATATATTCTACACACTCTTCCTTAAGCTGGTACAATTTAATTATTAAATGCATAAGCCAGCTTGCCTGGGTTCAATCCTGGCTCTACTGGTCACAAATTACTTAACCTCTCTGTAAACTCAGTTTCTTCATGAAAAAAAAATAAGACCTAATTATGAAGATTATATGAGCTAAATGCATATAAGAGCTTAGAACAATGCATGGCATACAGTGAGTACTGAATTGTTATTCCCACAATCACTACCTATGTCAGACACTCATCATCATATTCCTAAAATTCTTCAAAAGCATTCTAATCATCTCCCTACTCCCAGGCCACTCATCTGATTAAAAACCTTCCTTAGGAATAATTTGCATCATTCCATTCTTTAAAACCCTCAGTATGTAGTAGCCCATTAAATTAAACCCTATGTCCTTGGTAAGTCCTCTACCAATATGCCCTCAAGAACCTACACTCACTTATTATTATTCACCAATAATCATCTCTACACAAACTGCTACACAAACACAGTGTGCATACACTGTTTCACTCTTCTGGAATACACATACTCTTCCCTTCAAAAATTCCCATCTTAATCCTTACTTATACCTTTGATTGTGATGTTACTGAGTTTGATGTTGCTTGGTAATTATGAATTATGTACATTAGGTGCTGTTTCCACATATACTGAGGTGTGTGAAGAGATCTCAAATTTTATTCTTTGTATCTCTTCCGACCAACTATTTCACATACACAACAGTATTTAGCAGCAGTACACAAATGATGACTGACTAAAATGTACCTCAGAAAGTATCAGAACATTCTCTATTTTCCACTGCCCCACCCATACTTAGCATAATGAAAGCAAACAGAATTTGTATTTAAATATTTTTACAAAGAATATGCTAATAATTATACCAATAAAATGAAAAATAAAAATATGCTCAAAGATGGGCTTCCCTGGTGGCACAAGGGGTTAAGTCTCAGCACTATGAAGCAGCCATTGCAGCACAAGTTTGATCCCCAGCCAGGGAGGTGACCCACATGGCACAGCAGACCTCTCCTGGCTCACCCGCTGCTCCCCTCAGCAGTGTATTTCAGTGAATTGGCCTGTTCTGCTCCCCACTCTGTCTCTGGTGTATCCTCTCTTTCCTGTCACACCCCCACACCTCTGATCTGCACCCCAGCTCTTGTATGCATAAATAAATCTTAAAACGAAAAAAGAAAAAGAAAGGTAGAAGACATATGAATGTGGATTAAAAAAAAAAAAACGCTCAAAGACAATGAACAATATAGAAAACCAAAAAATGTGAGAAAGCTGTCTATCTGGGAACCTAAAAAGTGACTTCAAAAAAATTTTTTTAATTTCACCCAAACTAAATATCCTAAAGGAGTCAAATTAAACATGTCCTCCATCCAAAAAAAAAAAAAAAAATCTAATAGAACCATGAGAAAAAAATCCAAGTGTCTCCAAGCAGCACAAAACCAAAAACAAGATTCCCCTCACCTCCAAAAGACACAAAAAGAAGAGATGCTCCCGTTTATCTAAACAATTTTAAAATTCAATCACATCTGATATGCCATCTAAACAGAAAACTATTTCTATAAATATTTGCTAAGATCTAGGAGAAATAAAAAATGCCATCTCTCACTGCTACTATGACCTGTTCGCTTTAAAGGAGCAATCTCTGATCACAAAAGAGCAAACCACATTTAGATGGAAATCTTAACCTGGAAGAGACTTTAAGGAAAGAAACTACTCAAAGCACGTTTCAAAACCAATTTCAAAAAACAGTGCAATAATACTCAATAAAAGAGAGGGAAAGTGAAATAAAAGTTCCCTCGAAAGAAGTGAACTGAAACTATTCAGTGCTGCCTCACAAGTAAAAAGTTACACATATTAAGACTTCTATAAGATGCACACGTTTAACAGGGAAACAAAATGGCAAGAAAAGTAATGTCAGGAGAAGAGAAAAAAAGATGTCCACCAATCTCTAACTCCCTGGCCAGTCCAACTCAGCTCATTGAGAAATCCAACTAGAAACAACAGAGACGTGGGTTGCACAACAGAAAAGCCTTTGCCATCCACAGACAAAAAGCAGAACGGAGAAGGGAAAACTATACATACACCTCAGTGCATCAGCTGCTAGAGCTCAGTCTCTCTTTAGGAGTAAGCCGTTGGGGGGAGGGGGGATAGAGAGAAAGAAAAGAACAAGAACAGCTATAGGCCTCGGGAGGAAGATGTCAATGACTCTAAGCCCTGTTTTGTCCCCACTGATCTCAATTCCGAAGAGTAGAACTCTTGCTTTTTCCCACTAACCAACTGTCGGCCTCAGCAAAGCTGACCCTAACACCTTCTACCACCCGGAGGAAATCAAAGGAAAAAGGCACCGGCTTAACTACCCTTTTCACCAACTGCAAAAATGGAGGGGGGGAGGGCCGGGGAGACACCCTACCACGTGGGCAGGATGCAACACACACAGGACAGCAACACGTCCGCATGGAACCGCGGCCTCGACCCCAATGCCGGCAAAGGACAAGGCGACAGGATGGGTGGGAAGGCTGGCTCCTCGCACAGGCCTCCCCACCCCGAGGGCACTCCCCAGGCGAGACGCACTGCCACCTCGCCGACTGAAAAGCGCCCTCAAGCTGGAAGGGGAGAAGCCGCACCATGCTGGGGAAGGGAGCTCCCCTGGGCGAGCGAGGAGATCACCCACGAGAGGAGACGACCGCTGTCCTCAGACACCGCGCCCCCCGGGAACCACGTCTGGCCTGGGGGAGGGGCGGAGGCACGGAGTGGCGCTTCCCGGCTGAGGGGCAGCAGCAGCTGAGAAGCGCCGCGGGGGAGGGAGGGACCCAGCCCTCCGCGCCCGCCAGGCCTTAGCCCCGACCCGGGCCCTGCCCCGCCTGCCGCCCACCCCGCAGCGCGGCCGCGACCGAAAGGCAGGGCGTCTCGCGGAGGGCAGCCCCTGCCTCCGTCCCGGGAGATGCCCCGGCCCCGCCTCCTCGCCCGCCGCCCCGACCCGGCCGCCCCGGCGGCGAGCGCTCACCTCAGGCTGCGCAGGCCGGGACGGCCCGGCCGAGCCCCCGGCCGCTGCGTGCGTCTCTGCTCCCGGGGAAAGGTCCCCACGGCGCCTGCTACGAGTGGCCGAGGCCTCGAGCAGCGGCGAGAGCGGCGGCGGCGGCAGCGGGAGCAGCCAACATCCGGGGCCGCGCACCCGGAACTACTTCCCGACCCGATTCCCCCTCCCGCCTCCGCCCCCGCTGCCACCCCCGCCTCCCGCGACGTAGCTGCGCCACCGTTCCGGCGTCGGCGACGTCACGTCTCCTCCGCGGTCAAACCGCGAGACGCACGCTGGGTTCCTCCGCTGGGACAAGTAGTGCCCTGGGACTCTGGAGGCTCGGCCTCCGAGCTGCTCCTGTTATCTAGCTGCCGGCAACTCGGAGTGACGGGGTTTCCGACCCCCGGAGTGGCGGCTGGGCGATGGGGGAGGTTCTGTAGTCGAAGACGACTGGGATCTATGTCCTTGGCCCTTGCCGACGGATTCCAAGGCCCTTTGCTACGGGGGAGTGGCGCCTGGTGACCTTGCTCCCCTCCCCCTATCCTCCCCCCGACCTCACCTTTATGTCCAGTACCTTTGCCTTCCCGAGAAACCGGACCCCTTTTACAACTTGGCAGATTGCATATTCTACAGGCCCCAACAAAGGCACCTTGAACCTTCAGAACACCCTTTCAGAACTTAACAAATCCCAGGTTCTAGAGCCATCTCTGCTGAGGCCCTTCCTGTCCCTAGCCTTAGTTTGCTTACAACAGAGTTGGAATTCTGAAGGACCTTCTGATTCTAAAGTGGCAGTCTGGGTTATGATCCCTGCTATCAATAGGTGGAGGGTTTAGGAGGGTAGTTCAGGCGACTTGTGAACTTTGGAATTTGCTTATACGTCAATCTTTCCTGATTCTTTCTCTAAACTCTTAGCACTGCTAATCTGCCCTGTAATTCACACTTAATTACATTTGGACGTTATTATTTGCTCTTGCCTCATTTGTGTGAGTCACATATATAGTACCAAGCACACTTAACTCTCCGTAGGGGTTCAATATTTGTATACTCGGATGTTTCTTAACTGAATAGCAGGGCAAGTGGATGAGAGGAAAATGAGCATTTGGATGAATTGGCTCCTGGAGTCTTTCTTAACGTAGTCAGGGATCCGATAAAGAACTCAGGTAAAGAGCTGACAACCCAAATCTTTCAGCAAACATTGAACATCTGCCTTTTACCAAGCATTTCTAGGCATTCAAAGCAGTAGTCTATTACCTTTCTATAATCTAGCAAAATTCTAAAGATTGAAGTCGTTCACTCGTTCATCCAACAAGTATTTCCCAATCTCTGCTGTGATTTTTAGATACTATCATTGGGACATATCAGTGAGCAGAAAGGGGGTGGGGCGGAAGCAGGAATACCCTTCTCTTTGGAACTTTCATGTATAGAAAGATGATAAACATAATAAAACTAGTCTCTTAGAAGGTGTTTAGTGCTAAAGACAGATCAAGGTAAGGAGGTAAGGAATATGAAGAAATCTGGAAAAAGGAGTTTGGGTGTTGTTTTTAACATGAACCATTTATTCATCAATAAAATGTTCATTTGCTCAACAAATAGCCAAACCATGTGTTAAGTGCTAGGGCTTCAGCAGCAAATAAACCCAAAGTTCTAAACTGATAGACTCCCCAACTAGTGGAGACCACATGCCAGGTGTTTTCATGTTGCTTCTCATTCAGTGCTTTCCCCAGTCCATGAGCTAGAACTCCTGTGCTCATCTTTACAGCTGATGAAATCGAGGCTCAGAAGAGTTAAAAACTTGAACCAGGATTCAAAACCAGTATCTTCCAACTCAAACTCCCTGTCTATCTAGCTTCACCTCAGCTGAGAGAGTTCATAGTTTTGTTCTTTATGCCTTATTTCTTTTGTCAAGTAAACTCATGCATTAATCTACGTGAATGACCTTAGGCCTGCATTGGGGCAAAAGGGAAGGTGAGCAGAAAATATTTAGAAGAGAGAACTTATCAAAAAATCTAGACATGTGGAGCAAAGGAGGGGTAGCCAAGAGTATTTAGTGGACAAGAAATGAAGGTTGGTAGGTTCGTAACATGGTACTCCTAGAATAGTTTTACAGAATCAGGTTTTAAATAGAGCTATGAGAGACAGCCTATTTCATAAGGTAAGTTTAACCAAAAACTTGAAAGAGGTGAGAGAATGAGTTGGGGAGGTGGGGGGGAAGCGTCCCAGGCAGAAGGAAGAGCTAATGGAAAGGCCCTGAGGTGAAAACATTCCTGAAAGTATTAGAAATGGTGAAGAAGCCAGGTCACCTAGAATAGGGTGAGCAAATGAGAGTGGAATGGGGGAAATAAGGTCAGAGAGTAGGGGCTTGCATTTTATTGTAAGGATCTTAGCTAAAATGGAAGACTTTCTGAAGAGAGGAGTGAGATGATCTGATTGATGTGCTCAAAAGATCCCTCTGCTACTGTGCTAAGAGTGAACGTGCTGAGAGAACAGTGGTGGAAGCCAAAAGCTCCATTATCTGGGTGGGGGAGGGCAGCTTGGACCAGGCTGGTTGTAGCACATAGGACAAATCAGATACAGTATCTATACTTTAAGAACTCATAGTCTACTAGGAAGCAAATACATTTGCTTATTAGATACACTGTGAAAAGGGAAAGAGCATCCTGTAGAAGGGGCCAACTTTGCCAGCTTTCCTGAGAGAGGATAGTCTCTCATGAGAAAATTAGAAGTCTTGGTTCTTTGTTGGGCCTTTGGGTGACCCCTTGATCACACAGCTAATATACATCTTCCCAACCCTTCACTCCATCTGAGTGGCAGAAATGGCAGACTGAAAACAGTTCCAGATTATGCATTTAAGGAGATGGGCAAATTGAGATTTTTCTCTATTTGTCAGAGTTAAAAATTGAGGCAATAGTTAGCCTGAGATTGGGATCAAGATCATTGAAATTCCAAACCAGGAATCTCTCTGAGCCATGTAAGTGAGTCACTCGCACATTGGAGTGGAAAGTGGAAAGACTCATGTTGGGACTTAGCTACAAGTCTGGAGGTTGTTGGCTCCATTCACCATCGCCTTTTACAGATCTTGGGCAGCTCTGCATCTCTCACCTGTCTGGGACTCTGAGATGTTTCCCTAAAGTGCCTGCTCCTGTCTGGGAGATAGAACAGGGGAGAGAACAGAACTGATCTGGGGGATACCCCAGAACTGGAAGCTGGGGGAACAGAGGTGGAGGCTTGAGAATCAGCCTTTGAAAAGGAAAGAAGCACAAGCTCCTCTTGTCAAGTGATCTAGAAGCCCCTCTCTCTGCCCACCTCACAGAAAGTTGTGAAACGGCAGGGGGCAGATTCTGGGACAGGGTGGGGAGGAAAAGCTTAAAGCCCTTGATTGGCACTGAAGACATAAGTCGTCCTGATGTTCCATGGTTTACTTCCTAAGTACCTACATCAAGTTACTTAGTTTCTCTTCATCTCTGTTTTCTCGTCCATTAAATAGAAGCAATAATCATAGCTATCTAGCAAAAGAGATGGTGCACAGAACGCCATAAAATAAAAGCCCTAAAGTCAGTGTTTATTACTTACAAGGTCAAGCGTCAGCACAGAACAGTTCCGTGAGGGAGGAGAGGGGAGGGGACGTGTGGAGCAGAAATGCCCTTTGAGAGGAGTATCCAACTCAGGGCAGATCCTGAAGAAAAATAGATTGCTCAGAGCAATCAAATAGAGGTTTTGTTGTTTTGTGCTATAGGCAAAAATTTTTCCCAGACTCATCTGGGTTATAAATCCCCTGAAGGAGACACAACCTGAGCTGGATTGCAACAGTCCTACCAAAATCTTGATTTGGCACTGGTATTTCCGCAACAACAGGGTGTACAACCCTTCAGATGACCCACAGCCACTTAGAAAAATGGGGCTTTACCTGATCTTTTCTTCCCTCTTTATTATTGCAAGAGAAGAGCAGAAAATGAGAACTGAATTTTAAATGAGCCAAGACCTGTTAAGAGGGAGCAAGAAAAACATGAGAAGTCCTCCTATCACTCCCAGCCCTGGAAGAACCTTCCAGATCCCCTGGGTATCTTTATGTAATACTTTATATTTCATGTTTTAGACAGAAGGGGGGAAAGTTATACAAAGGCCACTGGGAAGCTCTCAGCAACACTTACTACTATTTAATGACAACAGTTGGGTATTGGCTACTATGCACACTTGAACAGCATTTAATAATCATCTATCAACTGCCTACTCTATACCAGCTATTGAGTTAAATACTAGAAGTCAAAGGGAATAAATATTCTACCTTTAACATACTCTTGGGCTTCTAGAGTAGTAGTTATGTAAATTAGCCCAACTATCTGGTAGAGATTTGCACTTGTGCCATGGAATCTGAGAAGAAGCAAGGCTTAAAGCTGTCCAATTGTATGGGGACGGGGACACCAAAGAAAGCTTCACTCTTACAGGGAGGGTTAAGGCTAAATGTGAATAAAAAAAGTAGGGGGTTGGCATGAAGAGACAGAAGCAAGGCTGGGAATAGGGGGGGAAAATGGGAATAGAGGAAGATACTGGGGTGGTTATGAGAAAAGCAGAAACACAGATATTAACAGTCTTATATGTGTTCGTTAAACACTAGTGGCTGATGGGAATAAATAATCATGAGGCTAGACCATATGACTCCATGTAAACCATCCATCAGTTGAGTTCCCATCTTCTGGGATCTTGGTGTTAACTTCAGATTATATCAGTAAGGGAAAACATGATCCTTTTCAAATACTACTGCTTAGTCATTCTCAGTAGAAAGAAGTGGCTTAGAACATATCTTCCCAGTAGACGGCAGCAGCCTAAATTTTTTTTTTTTTTCTTCTACTTCTGGCAATGAATTTGCATTAGTGCACTCATTCCACCTACCTCCCTCCACACCTAATCCCATTCATTTTCTTTGTAACCATGTGCTCAAACCTTGGCTTACCTCCACTCTCAAAATCCACCATGCTAATTAAATGCATAATGGAAGACACAAGGGCACCCAGACAGCTGAACAAACATTAACAAATGCGTAAATTGAATAAAGTATTTACATTATGTGCAAGCAATAGTGTAGCTGAAACTTGGGTGGCACTAGGAAGAGTGAGTCAGAGGATGTTCAAACAGAGTGAGATCAGAGCAGATCGCCTGTCTTCCAGTTAGTTAGCACTATCTTTTGGAATGAAAGGAAACTGGTTAGCAGGAAAAAGCAGCCAAGGTTTGCAATCCAAAGGAGGTGAAACTCTGGATGCAAACATGATAGTTAAAAAACAATAGTTTGATTTCGAGTGGTGAAGTTATTGATGTACTTCATGCCTAATGAGTTAAAGAACAACCATTAAGAAGCTCCAGTTCTGTGGGGAGATGGTGGAGAGTGACTCATTTATAGAGTGTTCCCTGTGTGGTTAGGAACATGACGGGCCCTCTGCATGTTTTCATTTACTCCTTAGAGCAAAATGACAAGGTTGTCAGTCTTAGCTCCCCTTCAAAGTCCCTCTAAACCATCAGCTTACATTGATCAGAGAATCGGATCCTACTGAGGGCTCTTCACCAAAACACAGTGTGTTTACCACTTCAACAAACGATTAAAACCTTCTTAGAGACACAGCTGAAGTTAGGAATTACATACACAAAGTCCCAAAGAATTCTCTCCATTCTTTTCAGATAGTCCGAATAGGGGACAGAAAGTTGCAAATGTTTGTTTTGCAACCAAAAAAGGGGTGAAGAGACCCTAAGGCAGACCATTTATTGATTCCAAATATTGACTGTACTTCTCGGGGGGAACATAGTCCTTCCCTATTGCATCAACAGCAGATTTGGTTATCTCACTTGCATTAGCCCCTGAATCTGAGTGGAACTCCGGGCCATCTCCAAGTGGAAGCTTTAATAGTCAGTGTGCTTCACTGTTTCCCTCTCCTGATTAGCTTCAGGAAAGAAGTTAATTTATCTGCATCAGTCCCAGAGTTAAGATAATATGCAGCAAAGCCGCAGCTGACCCAGAAAGGACACACAGCATAAGTGAGAAAACTTTTTCTGACTGGACCATTAAGATTTAAGAGTTGCTACCATAAACTAACAGAGCCTATGCTTACTCATTCAAACGATTTCTGAATATTTGCCTTTGGTGATCCAAAATTTCCAGTGTCATCCTCAGGTGATAAAGAAAATTGCTTGGGAAATATGAGAAAATAAAGAAAATGAGATAGTTGGTGAAACATAGTAAAAGGTTTTTAAATACAGGATTTGAAAGTCAGTCTTAAAAGTATGTCACTTTTGTTAACATGTAAAAAAAATAAAAATTAAAAAATTAAAAAAAAAAAAAAGAAAGTCAGTCTTAATCTGTGAGCTCAAACCTGTATAAGTTCCATAGACCAGTTCATGTTCCAAAGGAGGTTACAAAGGTTAAGATACAGTCCCTGCTCTTGAGTCAAAGGTCTTCCTTCCCCATAAAGGCTTTTACTATGATGTGGTATACTACCAACTTCTGTTAAATGATCTTGGATTGGAAGGCTATAGTAATATTATTAGCTAGTGGTTATATAATATTTTACATTGTATATGCACTCATTTATGTATATAATATTTACATTGTATATGCACTCATTACATATTACTCATAATATGTAACAAATTTAAAAATAACTGAATTTATTGGGTCTAGATCATAGTAGACGTTTAATAAAAACATGCAAACCTCATTGAGGAAATTGAAAGGCAGAGAACACCTTGAAGAAGAATCCACTGGACTTGGTGATAAGAAATCTGGCATGAATTTCCCTGTGGATTAAGTATTTTAATAGAACCATAGGAAGATAATATGCAGATAAAAGTTAAACTGAAACAAAATGGTGTGATCCTAAGACTGAACATTTGCCAGGCATCTCCAGAAAGTACAGGGAAGTAATTAAAAAAACCTTTGTTGGAACATCCCTGGAGCAAACTTTGAAGAGAGTCCTGAAAATGAATTAGGACTGTCCAGATTTGTGACTCAGTCCCTTCAAAACCATAAAGAGACTACACCTGATGTAAATAAAGAAATTAAATAAAACAAAACCAGAAAAAGATTCAATCTGTTAGTATCATTTTTCCTTAAAAAGTTAGGACGGGGGTGGCCTCCCTGGTGGCGCAGCGGTTAAGCAATGAACTATGAAGCAAACTGCAGCCACTACAGCAAGAGTTTGATCCCTGCCTCTGGCCAGGGAGGGGACCCACATGGCGCAGCAGGCCTCTCCTGCTATGCCCACTGCTCCCCTCAGCAGTGTGTTTCAGTCAGTCTGCCTGTTCTGTTCCCCACTCTGTCTCTGGTGAATTCTCTCACCTCCCATGCCTCTGGCCTGTTCCCCAGCTCTTGTATGCATAAATAAATAAATATTTTTTTAAAAAAGTTAGAACAGGGCCTCCCTGGTGGCACAGGGGTTAACGTCTCAGCACTATCGAGCTGTTGCCAGCCACTGCAACATGAATTAGATCCCCAGCCCAGTTAGGGAGCTGACCCACACAGCACAGCAGACCTCTCTCCTGTCTTACCTGATGCTCTCCTCAACAGTGTATTTCAGTAGATCCACCTGTTCTGCTCCCCACTCTTTCTCTGGTGAATCTTCTCACCCCACACTTCGGCCTACACCCCAGTTTTTATATACATAAATAAAATAAATCTTTATTTTTTTTAAGTTAGGACACTGAAAAGATGACATATAACTAATTCTGAAGTATAACAGTGAGAGGTATAATTCTAATATTTTCTGTGTTAACACAAAGCAGAGAAATGAAGAGCTATCCAGTCAGCCTGTTAGGGTTAATCCTAGTAACTTAACCAAACTGAATAACCTGAGCCCACAAAACTCTGAGTGCCTAGTGAGTGCCAGTAGGATGCTGGGTTTAGAAAAAAAAATGAGGTTGACTTTTCCCTCAAGAATGGGGACTAGATCTTAGCCTTCTTTTTCTCTGGGACCTGACATGTTCCATGGAAACTATCATATCTTATATTATTATTATTTTTTTTTTGCTAGAAGATTACACTGGAGTTTCTTTTAGTAAGCAGTAACAGAAAGTCTTGCTACTGAAGCATATAAGATGAACTGACAGGATGTCTGGGAAGCGCTTTGCAATGCTCCCAGAGGGTGGGGGGGGTGTGGGAGACCTATGAAAATAGACTGACAAAACGTTGATGTCTATAGAAGCTCAGAGGCGGAAACAATGGCTTCTGTCAGGAACAGAGAGTGAGAACGAAAGTAATATTTTGTCTTACTAAATCCCCATCATGACTGTAAAAGTTGGAGATTATTGTCCCCATTTTACAGGCAAAGAAAGCAGGTGAATTGCTAGTGAATAACTATGGAAACACTTGAACCTCAGTCTTGACTTCGAAATCCTTCCATTATCTCTGTTTACTGATTGTCGAAGTGTTTTCTCAGGTTCCAACATTTCAGTGGAAATGAAGTTGTTTTTCTGTATGATGGAGAAACATAGTTCTAATTCTTGTATCTTGTGCTTTTCCCTACAGGTGCCCATCTCCACTTTCCAGCAACTGTTTTGAAGACATCCTGACTCATTTCAATTTCATGTAATCTGAATTCATGATCCACCTATGATTTCCTCCCACATCCCAGCCTATTGGTAGAATTAACGTGGCAATAATTCTCAAGCCAGAAATGCCAGAGGGCTTGTGCACGCATGCACACACACAAAGCTTACGTCTAAACACGTTAACCATTTGGCTGCTAATATTTTAGTCTACTCTGCCCACTCCCCCCATTCAATCTCTTTTTCTCCCATGGTTGTATAGGCTTAACCATACTGGTGGGTTTTCTTATTCCTCACTGCCAGAAATATGTGTTACAGAAATCTTTGGAACTATAAATTACATCTAGATTTGATTTATTTCTAAAATGAATTTTTTCAGAAATGCTGATGACATGGTTATCTGTTCATTCGTAAGCATTTACTAAAAGGGAACTATAGACAGGGTACTGTGCTCAGAGCTTGAAGTACAAAGATAAAAGCAGTAGCTAGAGGGCAGTACAGCATAATAGTGATTAAGTGAGTCTATAATAGTGATAAGTGAAGATAGTGATAAGTGAATGTGGGTTCCTTTGCTTAGGGTTCAATCCCAACCCTGCCTCTCACTAGTTCAATGACTCTTGTCTGGCAACATGCTTCATCTCTGAGTCTGTGGACACCAATATTGTTTACTGCATAGTTATGCTGTGAGTCAACTGAAACAATGCACATGTACTGTGCTAGCTTTTACCAGATATGTTCTTCTCATTCCCCTGTATGGTTCATATAGGAAGGACAGCGGAGGTGGGAATTTGATATGATTAGGGATGGATGTTAAGGAAGAGTCTGCAGACAAGAAACATATGAGGCCAGCCTTGATGGATGAGTTGGGGTTGGCTGGGACAAAGTAGTCAGGAGGGCGGTTCCCAGTAGAAAGGCTGACTCCCTTGCTCAATGTGAGGCTTAATTGAAGGACTCTTGCACCTCTTAACCTCCCTAGGGTTTGGAGGGCTGGATCCAATGAGATCTGTTTTGTAACTATATCACAACCCAGCTCCTTCCTCTGCCCATTCCCACCACGATTGAAGCTCAACTCTCTAACTGTCCCCCCAAAACTGTCTTGTGCATGACTCCCTTTCCGAGTTTGATTTTTCAAGGAATCTTTCCTTGACACTATGAATTACACCCAGTGTAATTTGAAATAAAAAATGTCATTCTTGTACAATAGAATAAACCTCACTGTGGAGGATTAGTTAGGGAAAATACAGGTTCAGTTTTTCATCAAACCATATTAATGCATTTATTGAACAATATATGAAGGAATAGTCTGTATTTCTTTACATATGTGCATTTTTATGTATATCTTGGATAAACAGACTTAACATTGTAACTATGATTCCTTAATTTCTGTCAATGTTTTCATTTTCTATTAAAAACTTAAAAATTGAAATATAGTCACTTAATACACTGAATCCCTAGATATCCATCATTGAGCTTTAAAAATTACAAATAGGAGCCAATCTTGTTTCATCCAGACCTCCACCTCATCCTCACCTTCCCCTTTTGTATTATTTTGAAGCAAATTCCAGACTTCATACTTTATCATCACAGAGGTATTGTAAAACTATATCTCCAAAAGATAAGAACACTTATTTGACCAAGACATACTATTATCTCATCTTAAAAAGAGAGAATTTCTGAAGTCACTGGAATTAAGAAATACCTTCGACCTGTCCAAACTGATTTAAACTTTGTGAGTTTAAACACAGTGAGTGTTTAAATTTCCAATCACTGTACGAATTTTAAAAACTTGTTTGAGTGAAAGTGCAAATAACTTCCAGATATAGAAATTGGATATGTCCCTTAAATATTTTTTTAATTTATAAATTCTTTCATTCTTTTTTCTTGTAATGGAAGTTGAAACTACACTATTTTTTTTTATATATATATAGTGCTTTCTACAATGTGAATCTTGTTGGTTGCTTCCCTTAGGTATTTCGTAGCATGTTCTCTGCTCTCTCTGTTTCCTGGAATCAAGAGTTGGTCTAGACACTGAATCAGATATATGTACAATTTTATTTTTTTGGTACATCTATATCATTGGCAATGTGTTCTTTCATCAGGACAAAATTCGTGATGACCTCTCCTCTTGTTTTGTTTGATTAAATACTTTAAAATTTTTCCTCCCCAAAAGTTAAAATCAGAACTTGAATTGCAAGTTAATAATTGCAGCTGATGTATGTATAGTTGAGCTATCATAGAACAATTAGTCTTTAAGGACCCCAAGATTAAATCTAGTTATTAGCCTATCATCTGTTATCATTATTCATCAAGTATTACTAAATGCTATGCATGCCTTCCAGGACCAGACTGGGCACCATCTTATAATAATTGGGACCATTTACTGAGTCCCACTGTAAGTCCCACTGTTACTTTATTCAGTTTACCTGTAATCACTACAACAACCCCACAATGCAAGTTTCATTATTTCTGTTTTATAGAAGAAAACAAAATCTCAAAGAAATAAAAAGCCACACCGTTGGTGGAAGCAGAGTTAGCATATAAATTCAGATTTGTCTGGCTTCCAATGGTCTGCTTTTTCCCTTTAACGCCTACTCCTTGGAAGACACAACTGAATTATAAGGATGATCCCTGCCTTCAACAGGATTGTATCTATATATGAGGGAGAGATAAATTACTAAAATGCTTAAAGAAAATCAGGTACGAACACACTATGTAGAACATAACTATGAAAATGTGTGCATTTTGCAAGCAGTGATTGCTACAAATGTACGCAAAGAAGGTGAGGGATACATCCATGGTGACTGAAGTTCCTGGAGAAGGTTTCATTAAGCGTTGCAGAAATTATTGCAAATATGAAAGCTTTACCAATGAGCAAAGGGTCCTTTGCACAAGCATTCTCTCCCTTGGGATCCATGTCACACTGACAAAGATTTTGTCACCATGGTAACTGATCATTGGACCAATGAAATAATCAGTTGTCATGGTAACGTGATCTCCATCTAACTCCCACCAGGCACCTGTTCCAAATCATCACAACCTCCTCCAACAATCTCTTACCACCTCAATCCTTCTTTCTTCTTTCCCCTAATCACCTTGTTATCCCCAGCCACCTATGTCTGAATCCCTAAATTTATGGATATATGTATATGTTATATACTACATATATGTTACGATTTAAAAGCAGAGCAAAAGTAAGAGACTTCGTCACATTAAATTCACTACAGACAGGGGGTAACTTCTAAAATATAAGACCCAAAGCACTGAATAAAGACAGCATGCAATGCTCCCTCCCCTCCACCCACATATTTCCCTAAGTAAAATTCTTTTGGATTTGGAAACATTGCACTATCCTGATTCTCCTACCATTATTTATTGTTACACTGGCTCCTTTTCCTCCTTCTTTAATACAGATGTCTCTCAAGGCTCCACCCTTTATGTCTTCCCTTTTTTAAATTGCACTGTCCAAATTGGTAGCCTCTAACCACATGATGGCTATAAGGTCCTTGAGATTAACTACACATGTGCTGAACTGAGATGTGCTTCAAGTATAAGATGCATAATTTTAAAGACTTCATGCAAAAAATGTACAATATTCCATGAACAATTTTATAGTGATTACATGTTGAAATGTCATAGTTTGGATATGTTGAGTGCAATAAAATATATTATTAAAATTTAATTTCATTATTTCTTTTTTATGTTGATGTAATTTTTATGCTGATGTAATTACTGAAGAATTTAAATTTCATAAGTGGTTCACATTCATGGCTTGTACTATATTTCCAGTGGACAGAACTGCTCTAACTTTGTCCCTAAAGTTACTCATGCTTTAAAGTGTCAAGTATCCCAAATTCTGACATCTTTTCTTAAATAAGAGGCTCCCAGGATTCACATGATACCTTCCCTGAAAGGGGAGAGAGGGAGAATCTATGTAGGGAAATGGTGATCAGCGCAAATCAGAGGTTTGTTCCCATGGATTTCAAGGCGATCGCTGATAGGTACATAGAGTTAAAGGGACTGACTTGTACGGACATCCGTGGCCTTAAATCTTTCTTAGTTCAAGGCAAAATCTACCTCCTTTAAGATTTCTTTCCTGATCACTCTTTTCCCCCATTACACTTTCCCTCCATGATCCATGACAATTTTTGTACCTCCTGGACATCTGTCTTACTTTTTTTTGTATTATGATTATATATGTAAGCACTTGGTCTTAACCTGTCTAGTAGGTTGAAAAACATTTTGGTGATATGTTTCTTTACCTTTGTGCTTAACCATGTGCCTTCATAACATAGGCCTACTAACACGCTTATATAGTAATTCCTCAGTAACTAGGTCTTGAATTTAACTGAATGCAGGAAACTCATGTTGACTTATCAAGTATGCGCTAGGTCACTATAGCTACTGATTGCCTCGAACAGTGAACACTTTCTTAACTAACTTCTACTTAACTAGTGATCTCCATTCTGCGTTAAAAGAACCACTAGTGTAATCCTTGTAGGTAATAGGAAGCTGCGGTGTACTTGATTTTTATGCTTACCCAGGGTCAGCTGTATTTTATTTCATAACCCATTGATGTCAAGTGTACTTGATATAATAATTATGTAATTTAATTTTAAATTATGTAAAGTAGTATAATATGAATGTCAAAAGAATGAGAATTGTTTCTACAAAGATTAAGTTGATTATCATGGAAACTCAGGAAGTGCTGCATTCTAAAAATCCATTGATGGAGAATGCCACTTGAACAGATTAAAGGAGAAAAACTGATTACTCCAATATGCAAGAAAGAAAGCAACAAAATTTAACACTCATTTGTGATTTTTAAAAATCTCTAACATTGGAATAGAAGACTACTGTCCTTATTTACAGATAATATGGTTGATTACATACAAAGTCCTAAGATAAGCCACATAATAAAATCTGCAAAATAAGGAAGTTTAGCAAATTTCCCATCTTCAAGATCAATATGAGGAAATTGATTTCCTTTCAACATTAGTAAAATAATTGGCACTTGTAAGAACAAGGCTCCCATTTGCAAAATGACAAAAATAACAGAACTTCTAAGAATCAATCTGCAAAAAGTGTATAAAATCATTGTGAAGAAATTTGAAGAATATACAGAGATCTGAGTCAGAGGACAGACCTACCAAGTTCATGAACTGGCAAAGTTAATATAATAAAGATGTAAATTCTTCCCTAATCCATTCATTAATTCAACAAAGTTCTAATAAAATCCAAATGTGAATTTTTATGGAACTAAATAAAAGATCTTAAAATTATATGAAAGAAGAAAAAGACAAGATGATTTTAAAGATATAAAGCAAATAAGAAAGATTGTCCCACAAAATATAAACATAAAATATCAACTTATTTTAAAGTTAATGGATTTAAATGCCTTGATATTGCGATATTGTCTTAGGAGTAGATAAATTGGTGACTGGAACAGAAATGAAGATGTATAATTGGCCTTTTGTGTCTTCACACTTGTAAATTCTCTATCAGTATTCTGTTGTTTTTAATTAATGACTTTAACTGTAATTGATTATATAATCTTTATACATATTGAGAATTGTTTTTCTCTGATGCACATATACAGATACTTTGTCTCATACTATTACTGCCTTTATCTTTCTTTATGGCATCTTCTATTTTCACAAAATCACTTGTTTTTTTCTATATAAATCTTCATCTACATTTTCCTGGCCCCTGAGACTATGTATATTTTTCTGTAGTTTTTACCATACTTTCATAGTATTTTTTTTATGTTTAGGTGTTTAATTATTCAGATATGTATATTTTAATGGTATTAGTAAAAATTAAACTTGGCTGTTTTCCCCAAAAGGAAACCCAGTTATCTCCAACATCATTTTTGAGCATCAGCTTTATGAAGGGATATTTTATATGCCATATATACACTCCCTTAAATGTATGATTCCCTTTCAAATGTAACATTTTTTAGTACATTCACAGGGTCATACAATCATCACCATAACAAATTTTGGAACATTTTCAGCACCCAGAAAAGAAACCTTAAACCGTTTTACCTCAGCTCTTTCCCCAGTCCCAAACAACTATTAATCTATTTTCTGCATCCATGAGCATAACCTATTCTGCACATTTCATAGAAAGGAATAAAGGAACAAGTGGTCCTTTGTGATTGGTTTCTTTCCCTTAGCATAGTATTTCAGGGATCATCCCTGGTGTAGCAAGTATCGATATTCCATTTCTTTTTATTACCAAATAATATTTCACTTAAGCATATATTACAACTTATCCTGGTATCAGTGGTAGATTTTGGGTTGTTCCCAGTCTGGACCTACTGTATGAACACTCACAGGTGTTACAAGGTAGGGCCATGGTTTTACTCTTTCCCCATCCACCTGGCTCTCAAGTGTGGGAAGGAGTCAATAAATTGTTCTCAGGATGGGGAGAGAAACACTCTTGTTAAATAGTGTGGAGCTCTCTGGGGTTGGCAAATATTCAAAGCAATTTCTGTCTCTCAGTGTATGTTTGTGGGTTTTGCAAAGGCCCCCAGTAGCAACATTGTATTGTACCTGCCAATACAGGTGATACCATTTCTCTTCCACCGGCTTCTTTCTCCTCAGCTTTTGTGTTTTGGTGGTCCATTCTACAGTGGGTCTTTCTGTGGGAGTTCTGTGGCTCTTCCAGGCAGTCCTCTTGGGCAAGATTTGAAAGATTTTAAGTCATTTCTCCTTCCAAAGAAATCTTCCAACCTGACAAAGTCTTAGAGTATATCATTTCACCTTCACCCATGTGGTTGCAGCAACTGGCCAGCCCACCCCGCCCTAGCCGTGTTTCAGGCATGAGTCACACACTACTCACACACTAGGCACACTTTGGGATATTGTGGTTTATAAAAGATATATATTTTGCTTAGTTCAATGACCAAAATAGAAACATCCCATATGCATTTGGTCCTATTCCACAGTTCCTGGCTTATAGCTTCCCAAAGCCTTAGAATTTCCTGAGTGTTGAGAGTGATAAGGACCTCGTTTGTTATGTGAATAATGTCACTTTTTGGAGAATCATCTTTAGAGTGGAGGGGGCTGGATGCGAGGGAAACCAACCTGAATTGAGGGTAGAACTTCTTGCCCCACCCCTGACCTTTGGGGAGGAGGGTGGGTAAGAGGTTAACTCCATTTGCCAGTGGCCGCTGAACTAACTGAATATCCTATGTAATGAAAGTCTCCATAAAAATCCCAACAGGAAGGATTTGGAGATCTAGGTTGGTGAACATGTGGAGACTTTGGAGGATAGCATACCTGGGGAGGGCATGGAGATTCTGAACCTTTTCTTTATACTTTACCCTATCTCTTCCATCTGGCTTTTCCCGAGTTATATCTTTTGCAATAAATCAATGATCTAGTGAGTAAATGACTAAGCATTTCCTGAGTTCTATTAGCCATTCTAGCAAATTAATAGAACCTGAGAAAGGAGTCATAGGGACCAATAATTTAGAACCAGTCCATCAAAAGTACAGGTAATAGCCTGGACTTGTGACTGGAGTCTCAAGTGGAGTGTGTTCTCAGAACACCGACCGAGGCCTTAAACTATGGAACATGATGGGTCTCCCTGGTGGCACAACGGATTGAGTGCTAGCACCTGCAGCACAGCAGTGTGAGTTCAATCCCCAGCCAGGAAGGGGAGCCACATAGGCAACAGACCTCTCCTGCCTCACCTGCTGCTCCCCTCAGCAGTGTATTTCAGTCAGTCTGCCTGTTCTGCTCCCCACTCTGTCTCTGGTGAATCCTCTCACCTCCCGCAACTCTGACCTGTACCCCAGTTCTCATATGCATAAATAAATAAATATTTTAAAAAATAAACTATGGGACTTCCAGAGAGATAGTGTCAAAATTGAACTGAAGTCTCAGATACTCTTTGGTGTCCAAGAATTACTTGTTCATACGGGGGAACCTTCACACATTCCTGTTTTTTTTTATTAAAGACTTAATTATTTATGCATACAAGATCTGGGGTACAGGCCAGAGGTGTGAGGTGAGAGGATTCACCAGAGACAGAGTTGGGAACAGAACAGACAGACTGAAACATACTGCTGAGGAGAGCAGCAGCCGAAGCAGGAGAGGTCCTCTGTACCATGTGGGTCACTTCCATGGCTGGGGATCGAACTTGTGCTGTAATGGCTATGGATGCTTCATAGTGTGGTGCTTAACCCCTGTGCCACCAGGGAGGCCCCCACACATTCCTATTAAAATGGGCCCAGGAACTCTACACACATATCAAGGTCTCCATTGACCCCATTGAATGGCTTCCTCTTGACTTGAGAATGGAAAGCATTCCCTAGCCCTGCTCACTAAGAGAGGGAAGGAAAGACACTCATAACAGAACTCTCTCCAGAAAAGTGCTCTTCAAACATTACTACACCAATAACTTTAGGCTCCTGAGGATGAAGGGGTTGAGAATTATGCAACTAGTTTCTGACTATCTACTTTGAGACTCCAACAAGATGGTCTAATGACATCTTTGCTCCTGGCTGAGACTACCCATTTAAATTCTATCACACTTGCATTTGTGGACTAAAAACTACTTGAATTTGACATGCTACTCTGTTTTATCTAAGATTTTGTTTTTTTTTTTTAAAGATTTATTTATTTATGCATACAAGCACTGGGGTACAGGCCAGAGGTGTGGGAGGTGAGAGGATTCACCACAGACAGAGCGGGG
>JAGFMF010012100.1:3069453-3091992 GCA_019455555.1 Galemys pyrenaicus | reverse complement strand
CCTCTCTGGCCGGCAGCAGGGATCGAACTCGTGCTGCAGTGGTTGCGGTTTGCTTCATAGTGCGTTGCTTAACCCACTGCGCCACCAGGGAGGCCCTTATCTAAGATTTTGGAACCTATGCTCATAAATGAAACGGACCTATACTTGCGCTTTTTTTGTACTAACTGTGTCATGTAACAAGATACAAATTTGCATATTATGACTCAGATGTGCGAAAGAATGTAATGTTTATTACTTTCTACAACAAATCTTACCCTATACTCTGGTCTCTATTCCTATGGGGAGGGGGAGACTTTTAATTGTGTTTATGTCTCTATGAGTTTAAATTGAATTTAGTCAATTCAAAATGTATACTCCCTTCTCAATAGAAGCCCACACTGTCCTATGACCTTCTCTAATCCCACTTTTGAAGTCCAAGAGGGAAGGCAGATTCCACCTTCTCTTTGGAGTTTCACTCTGATGTCTGCTACTGAAATTCATTGTTCCTAAATTCTGTCCTTCCCTCATGCCAGCCTCAGGCTGGGAAGTCATCCAAAGCATTAGGAAGGGAAATGCATCAGGGGGTAGTTTCTAAACATTTTAACTAGCTTACTTACATTTAAATCCAAGACTTTTATTATTTTTATGCCCAAAATCATGGCTCGAATCACACATAACAACCCTCTATTACACCGGCGGGGGAGCACACTGCCTGTTTCCTGTAGATGCTTTAATCAGCTTCTCAGAATCCTCTCGTGAAGCTTATGCTAATAATATTACCTATAGTATCTATAGCCCAGGTGCCTTACTTATAATTATTTCAAATCCTTGCAATAACCCAGTGGAATACATAATACCATTACCATTTTACAGAGATATAATTTGAGGCGCAGGAAGTTTGCTTTTTCAGTTAGAATCCATGCTAAGTTGCTGTAATAGAGTGGCTTGAACAAGATGGAGGCTTAGCTCTCTCTTACAAAACACGACAGAGGCATGTGGAAGATCTGGTGTGCAGGTGGCTGCATCACAAGCTCTTCTGGTCCCAGGACCGTCCTTCTTGTTACTCCACCATCGTCTGTGTTGTCATCCTCATCTATGTGGTGAAACGACCTGAGGGCTCACCACTATACATGCATGTCCCAGCCCGTGCGAGGGAGGAAGAGAGCATGAAAGTTAGGAAATTCCCTTTTGAGGGCCATTGTACACAAACACTTCAGCTTATCCCATCATTCAGGAAGACTCACATAGCCACGAGTAACTGCCAGAGAGGCTGAGAAGCATGGTCTCCACTTAGTGGGTACATAGTCAAGGGGAATCCAGGGCTGCTAGGGTGGTGGTGGAAGGAAATCATTGAATACTGGGGATTGTTTCAGGATCTCTGCCACAGAATCCGGCGCGATCCTCTCCTTTGAAAGTCTGAACAGTATGTTCTAATGAAAAACCACATCTTCCATGTCCCTTGTAAATAGAAGCAGGATTAGGTGCAAGCAGAAGTCACTGGATGAAGCTTCCTGAAAAGCGTTTTTCCCTTTTCTCCTTCATCTTTCTTGCTGCTTAGAAAGCAGCTAAGGTGGCTAGAGCTTCAAAGGTTATGAGAGCGTGAGTGATCTAGAACACAGAAGTCTCCTGTCAAAGATAGTAGGGCTTGGAGAAAGGAAGACCCTGGAAACTCAGTGATCCAGGAGCACTCCACTGTCTGAACTGCTAATTCTACACTTCTTTATTTGGAGTAAGAAAATAAGCCTCTTTTGTATTTCAATTGATTTAATTATGATCTTCTTTAAACAACCAAATGTAATTTCTAATGAATTAAATTACTCAGTGAAATGGTGCATTCAAAAGCATTATTAAATATTCATACTCAGCTTAACCTAGCTCCAAAGCCCATACTCTAACCCCTTCAGAATTATTTTTTTACAGGGCAGAGTTGGGATCCTTTTGAAAAGACACTCCAAATTAAAAAAAAAAGTGGCTGACTCCACCTATTTAGAGAAAGATATTTACACTTTACATCTAGAGCTCAAGGGCTCTTCATGTGATAAAGCATTTTGGCTAGCAAAATATTTCTCGATTGGATATCTGTGATTCAACAGCACCATTGTACACGCCTGGGGTCTTCATAGAAGTTCTGCAAAAGAATTTGAGAAGGAGGCAAAATAGACTACATCCAGACAAGGGTTTATGAGGTTGATGTTCAGGCACAGGGGAGAAGCCCTGAAAGAGAAAGTTCCTAGGCTGCTCCTCAAGGTTGCTGAGGATGGGTTTTTAAGAGGTTTGTTTAGTGGGGGAAGTAGTGGAGAGCAGCATCATAGTGTGTTTGGGGCTAGAAGACACTGGGACATGTGCAGAGTGGGGTTCTTCATATGTTGCATATTTTACTAGCATCTTAAATCTTTACCCGGTGGTATGTGCTTTAACATGCTAATGAATGAGACTTTGGTTACTCTAGGTCAGGGTTTTTTACTACCTGCACATGTGTATCCTCTGCCATCTCCCCTTCCAGGAAGTTGTGGGCTATTAGTTGTTAAAGCAGCAGCTATTGTCAAGATGTGACACTAGAATCAACAGGATGGGCTACCATTTGTTAGTCTGGTGGGACTGATCAGGGACTGTCAAAAAATGTGAGTGGCACAAAGGGTTAAGTCTCAGCACTATGAAGCTATCTGCAGCCACTGCAGCATGAGCTCGATCCCAGACCAGGGAGCTGACCCACATGGCACAGCAGATCTCTCCTGCCTCGCCCACTGCTCTCCTCTGCAGTGTATTTCAGTAGATCTGCCTGTTCTGCTCCCCATTCTGTCTCTGGTGAATACTGTCACTTCCCCTCCCCCACACCTCTGGCCTACCCTCCAGCTCTTCTATGCATAAATAAATAAGAATAAGTTTACAAAAAAAAAAGTGAGGGGGCCTCCCTGGTGGCGCAGTGGGTTAAGCAACGCACTATGAAGCAAAACACATCCACTGCAGCACAAGTTCGATCCCTGCTGCTGGCCAGGGAGGTGACCCATATGGCACAGCAGACCTCTCTTGTCTCGCCCGCTGCTTCTCTTAGCAGTGTACTGCCTGTTCTGTTCCCCATTCTGTCTCTGGTGGATCCTCTCACCACCCCCGCCCTGCACCTTCTTGTATACATAAATAAATAAATCTTTAAAAAAAGAAAGTGAGGCAGCTCCTGCCAGTGGTGACTTAATCCACCTGTTCAAACAGGCTATGGGCAGTGCCTGCCTGTCAGCTCATGATTTAGTCCACCGAGCTATTTCACCATGAGCTATTGAATGAGGTATGAATTGTTATTTCTTATCTCTGACTTAATCTATTAATATTAATTGGGTTCTTATTCATTTTTTTTGTTGCCAGCTAGTATGTGCTGACAGACAAACCATAGGAGGTAGCAGTGTTAAGGAAAATTAATGGTGTGTTTTATAGGCTTTCACATTTACAATGATCTATTACTATATAGTTTTCTATATGGAAAAGAAATACACCTTATTTAACTCTAGGTTGAATTCATTGGATCCACCTTATGGGGTTCTTACCTTCAGGATAGAAAAGACATAGAGGACAAGGAATCAACTTTAAGAGTTATGATGACCTTATGGGCCGGGATAAAGACCTGGCCTTACAGGTTTAGAGATCATTTGATTGGAATGGGAAATCACCCATACACACTATTTAACCTGCATATTTCAAATTGCTGCTGGGGAGAATATAACTAGTCCATGAGGAAAATTGCTACATTTTTTAGAAAAATATCAAAAAATTATGTAAGGTGTTTAGCAAGTTTTATTAAATAATATCATCAGTATCATATTGCCATCAGTTTATTAGTATGTTTAGATTGAGATTAGTGTTTTATGTGGTATAAAGGAAATAGGTAAGATTGATTTATCAATAAATATCACCTTTTGGCTTTAGGATTTTGTAGTAGATAGAATAACGACCCCCTCCCCCACACCCCCATGTCAATGTCCATCTTATCTTTGATACCTGTGAATGTGTTCCTGCATATGGCAGAAGGGACTTTGCAATTACATTAAAGTTTTTAAATAGGAGTAGTATTCTGGTTCATCTAGTTGGGCTCCATATAATAAGAGTCCTTAAAGGAGGAGAGAGAGAGAGAGAGAAAGAGCTCTGAAAGCCTCTGCTGTTTCCACCAGTTCTTGCTGGAGGGATGCCATTGCTGGAGGGCCATGAGCCAAGAAATGCAGAGAAAGACTAGAAGTGAGAAAGGCAAGGCACTAATTCTCCCCTAGAGCCCCTAGAAGGAATGTAGCTCTGCTATTTTAGCCCTATAAGACTCATTTTCAGATTTCAGACCTCCAGAACTACAAGATAATAAAAGTGTTGCTGTTTCAAGTCATTAAATGTATGGTAATTTGTTACAGCAGCAAAATTAAATAGTATATACTAGAACAATAATAGGGAACTAATATAGGCTTTAAACTTTTGCCAGGTTAAGCAAGATAAAATAGAATAGTAAGTAAAATAGAATGAGTTAGAAGTGAGGTTCCACTCATTCTAAATCCAACCTCCTTTACCACTTCCTAGTGGGTTAGTTTTCGATGCAAGTATGCAAATCAGTAATGAACTCTGGCTCCTTAGAGAAATAGCTGATTCCAGCATTGGGGAAGGAAATAGACACTATGAACTTGAAACATCCTGTAGTGCCAGAAAGAATGAATCAGTTGAAAAGAAAATAGACAAAACAACATAATAAAGACAATGATGCGGATATGTCAAAGGGACACGGGAACCAACGGAAAAAGAGCCTAATCGCCAAAGCAGGAACAATTCAAGCAACTGTATAATCAAATCACTATTAGGTTATAACCCAATGTATAAAATAAATGGTCATGAGAATTTAATGTGATTCTCTCCTGAATTCTAAACATGTGGACAGATGAAAAAGCACACATAAGCAGAGGTCACTGGGATGATATAAATAAGTGAACACAAAAGTAAATGGGGAAAAAGAGTCAAATCTATGCAAGAAAATTCCAGTAATTTATATGGAGAGACTTGGAGCATAATTCCACCCCCTTCCATTAAGTGTGTATCTCCCATAGTGACTTCCTGCCTTAGAATACAGTACGGATGGGGGGGGGTTAGGGTTAGGGTTAGGGTTAGGGGCAGAATCAAGGGGTAGAGAAACTTGACAGACACTACCACAATGAGGTCATCAGGTCAACATCAGAAGAGATAAGTCATATTGATAGCATGTGCCCTTGATTGATGAAAACTCAGCTCTCGTGTCTTCCTCTAAAAAGGCCACAGCCTCTGTCTAATCATGAGAAAAACATCAGACAAATGCAGTTGAGAGACAACTGTAGGGAAACCAAAGTGATGGCATCTTAGATCCACGACTACTAATCACTCTGCCCTGGGAAGAGAGCCAGTCTCTCCATAGTCTCTTTTGTGTGTGTTAACCTGTACTTGCAGTCCACACACAGCCTTATTGCTTCAGAACCAAGACCTGGGTGACATGTCCTCCTAGCCAGCTGGCGTCATGAGTCTTACACAAGAACCACTATATGCACTGAGCAAGACACGAAAAGACCCTGGCGGGGGGGGTGGGTGGGGGGAGTGGGGTGGTGGTGTGGTTCCTGACTCACTCCTCACGCCACTGGCTTTGGGCTGAGAACCTCTGTGCCTAAGTTGCCCCTAATAAAATGATGTGACTGACAGACATCCCTGCTTTGTTCTTCACTCTCAAACTGCCTTCTTAATTTGAAGGAACTTATTTATTCCCACAGTTGCACAAACATCTTACAAAATACCTGACCAGTTTTTCTCAAAACTTTCGAGGTCACCAAGAACAAGGGGGATCTTAGAAAGTGCCACAGTCGAGTGGAGCCCAAAGAAACCTGATAGTATATTAGGTGTGTGATCCTGCGATGCTGAGAACAGAGGGAGGGCTTTTGGGAAAAACTAACGCAGGCTTCATATGGTATAGACATTAGTTAAACTGATGGATCAATATTATTTCATTAATTAAACCAATCTACCATCTGTGAGATATTACTGGAAGGGGAATTAATGTGAAATATATGGAGGCTTTCTTTATTATCTTTGTAATATCCAAACTTTTATGTAAATCCAACACTATTCTAAAATATAAAGTTGATTATATTTTACTTTTTAAGATTTATTTTTATCTATTTATGCATACAAGAACTGGGGTGCAGGCCAGAGGTGTGGGGGGTGAGAGGATTCACCAGAGACAGAGTGGGGAGCAGAACAGGCAGGTCTACTGAAATGCACTGCTGAGGGGAGCAGCGGGCAAGACAGAAGTGGTCTGCTGCACCATGTGGGTCACCTCCCTGGCTGGGGATTGACTCAGGCTGTAGTAGTGATAGCTCTGAGACTTAACCCCTGGGTCACCAGGGAGGCCCCCAGAAAAACTTTCTAAGTGTTTCATATCACTTGTCTCCAGTGCCTGGGATATGATGCATATTGCCTATATCTAGACTGAGCTTGATAGCCTATATTTGTAGATAACTAAGGAGGCACCCAGAAACTAACCTGTGTCATCACAAAGAACAGACACTGACTTATGAACATGCCCAGTACCTTTAACAGCAAGGCCAGGAGGAAGCCCCTAAGCTTTGAGCCAGGTTCAGATATATCCAGAATGACAACAGCATAATTCTTAATGCTAGTGTTACCGGGCTGCAGCCAGCAGGAGGAGTGGTCTCTGGCTCCCCTGCAAGTTAGTGTGGCAATCCTTCCTGAGAAAACTTTTATGTAGCAGTGTGCTGCCTGGTCGTGGAATGAACCAATCGGGTGTGAGCTATGGGTTGATTGATAGCAGGACTCTGCCTCTTTCCACAAGTCAGTGGTAACAGAGTCCCTCTTGTAAATTACACTTCCTGAATTCTGGAACAGGCCAACATGGACCAATCAGCCGCAGCACTGGAAAATGGACCAATCAGACTGTGGTAGGGGGGCACCTTGAAAGTGAATATAAGGCAGGGTCGAAGGGAGCATTGGAATTGGGATTCAGATATTGGAATTCAGAGTGATCCGGAGGAGCAGATGGAGAAGCAGCAGCCCAGAGGAAGAAGGGATCCAAAGAAGGAGCAGAGGGAGAAGAACTGTAGAGGAAGAGGAGAAGACGGTTCCAGCCTTTGAAGAAAGGAGGGAAGCCTCCAGCAGCTGCCCTCTGAGGAGGGGAGAGAGACTGAAGGACTTTGTAGGGATTGGGACTTGGTCCTGTCTGTGACACTGACTGAAAGGAGTACCAAAGGCCCTGGGCCTGGTGTCTCAAAGAGCTGTTTGTTGGTGGTATAAACCAACAACTCACAAGAGCTGTAACACTGGAACACTGCCTCTGCAGGCCCATAGTGGTCATTGCTACTGGACAGTGCTGCCTAGAACTGGTGACTGGTGACTGCCAACACTGATGCTGTATGGATGAAGCAGCCAGCCTCTTGTGGATATGTAAGCGTTCTTGTTTCCCCCGTCTGTAAATAAACCCCATGACTGATTTTCCTGTAGCCTGAGGTCCCTTGCAATTGTGCGCGCGGGTAAGAACCCATAGACAGTGACCTGTAGGGGCACTGTACTCTGATAGGTTATAGCTCCTGTTGCTATAGCCCTTGATTCTGGTTTGTGGCCTTTGGCCTTTTGGGGCTTTTTGAGGGCCTTCTGGCCTCTGAGCCTCCTCTGCCCCTGTCTCAGTCAGAGCCTCCTCCGTCCTCTGTTTCACTAGTGTTACCTCATGGTGCACCACCTTTATAGGTACCACAAAAAACTTTGTGAGTTCATCTTTTTGGATAAATTTCTCTAGAGCTATGAGGACAGAAGAACAACAAATTTGGAAATATTTAACATTCACATGTCCTCAAACCTCACACCTAGGTTGAAAGGAAGATCTAAGAACCCATGACTAAATTATTTTCCCAGTACTCTAAGTCATCGCCCTGCGCCCAGTGCCAGCCTTCACATGCTTTCCTGGAAAATGCGTTCAGACTTTGCAATAGCACCTCTGCTCTTCACCAAGTTGGCCTTGTTTCTCAGTTTGCTCAGTTAGGTTAGTGTACACTTGCTTCCTGGTGCTTGTCCATGAGTTTCTTAAATATCTAGGGACTCTAGAGACTATGGGATTATAGCATTTTAGAGCTGGCCTTAGAAGTTATTTCATTTAAATAATGGGTTATTATAGCATAAGGCTGACAATTGGGTTTTCTCTTTTTTGGAATGCAAATACCTGGCCTAAGCTTTGATCCCTTAGGCATCCACTAAAAGATGGTGTTCTCAAAGTCATTGCCAGCTGTAGGACCAGATAAGGATCCCCATCCCCCAACACAGTCCCAACTATATATACTGAGGCTTTGGTTGATTCAATAACTGACAATTTGGATTACATGACTGGTTTTTTTTTTCTGTGCTTTAAATTCCCACCCTTGTGTTTTAAATTCATGAATAGAAACTAGGGTTCCACTCTCAGTCCCAATAAAAGCAGAGTCCTGGGCCTCCCCGGTAGTACAAGGGGTTAAGTCACAGCACTATGAAGCATCCACAGCCACTGCAGCATGAGTTCCACTCCTGGCCAGGGAGGTGACCCACATGGTGCAGCAGATTCCCCTGTCTCACCCGTTGCTCCCCTCAGCAGTATATTTCCAGTGTTCCCCACTCTGTCTCTGGTGAATCCTCTCACCCTACCCCCTACCCTGCACCTCTGGCCTGTACCCCAGTTCTTGTATGCATAATAAATAAATCTTAAAAAAAAAAAACAACAGCTCCCCCCGCCCAAGCAGATTCATGCACTCTCTTTCTCCTCCCTTCCCACCCCTTCCCTTCCTATTCTCTCCCCCACCCCCTCCTAGAACCTCACTGTGTGCGTAGGTGCTCTATGTAATTTTCAGGTCCTGTGAATAATAAAACTTTTTCTTCAGAGTTTCCTAGTAGTTATTGCTGAAGGGCAGCCTGCAATCATGAGAAGCAAGGGCTGGCTTAGCCATGGTAGTGATTATTGACAGTCTGAGACCGGCACAAGGTTTCTAATTTAAACTTCTTCATTTTGCAGATGAGGCGAGTGAGATTTAAGTGACTTCCTAAAGTCACACTGCTGGCTAATTAGCAGTGCTCACTAGACAGGACACAAACTCGGGTCTGCTAGTTCAGTGTTTTTTCCTATAAATAAATAAACCTCCTCTCCATCATGCCTCCTCTCCTTTCCACCCAGTCTCTGCTGTGTACAGTGCCCTCTTTTCTACTGGTTCTGACTAAAGTATCTGATGTTGTCAAATAACAACTGTTCCTAGGAAACATTAGCTGGCCTCAGGATTAAAAATAATCAACTCTGAAGGCTCTTTAACAAGACATGACAAAATAAATACCAAACACTGATATGATGTTGTCAGTTTCTCCAGCAAGAAGGGATAGAACTGGTTACTATTAATTTTTACAAGTAGTGGGTATGGCTCGTTTAACTTTTGCTTTTCACCATGGATTTAGTTCAGTTGGTACAGGAAGCTCTCAGTTGGCACGTGAGTTTGAAAATCAATTGTTCGAGGTTTTTTCACTGCTATTATTGGAGTTATTGTCTCTTCACCATTTTCTTCTGTTTCATCAAATCTGAACAGTCCCGTAGAGCTCATCTCCTGTGGTTCGGGCTGTTTCCTTCACTGTCCTCACTATCTCTAGCTTTGAATTCTCTTTGATGTATTCAGCAAGCCCCTAGGATACTTCCTTTTTTTTAAGATTTGTGCAACAAGAACTGGGGTACAGGCCAGAGGTGTGGGAGTTGAGGGGATTCACCAGGGACAGAGTGGGGAGCAGAACAGGCAGACCGACTGACATACACTGTTGAGAGGAGCAGGAGGCGAGGCAGGAGAGGCTTGCTACGCCATGTGGGTCACCTCCCTGGCTGGGGGTCGAACTCATGCTGCAATAGCTGCGGATGCCCCACAGTGCAGTGCTTAACCCCTTGCACCACCAGGAGGCCTAGGATACTTCTTTTCACACCTCCCTTTTATCTCGGTCTATCCTTGGCTAGGATCCCATATGATCTGCTTTTATTGCAGGTAACACGGAAGAAGAATAGGCGATATCTCCGGGTGGCAGATTATGAAGCATTCCTACTTCAATTTTGTGTCCTTCTCTAGAAAAATGAAATCAGAGGGCAGCAGTAGGAGAAGCACAGGTTGAGAAATGTATACATGTCTTTGAACACTTTTGATCTCATCAAATCACCATTTCAGGGGACATACCAGATGTTAACAGCGGCTACATTGTCTTATATTCCTACTGGAGAATCCCCACTGGGATGAAACTGGGATTTGGATATTACTGGACAATAGCGGGATAGAGAACACCTCTATCACTGGTGCCCTTTAGGAAAACAGCCCACGCCATATCCACAGTTCATAAATGGAGATGTCCGAGGAGCTGGGGAAAAGGAGGCAGGTAAGGTGCGATGGAGGAAAATCGCAGATGGAGGATTCCAGTTACTCGGAGGGCATCCATCACAAAAGAAAGGGTGTGGAGTGACCAGATTCCAGGCCAGAGGAGTGTTTAGTGTGGCAGTTAGAGGACAAACATGGCAGTTATTACCTAAACTTGTCCAGACCCAGCCACTCCCCATCAGTGTCTTCATATGTTCTGAGGAAGGAGAGGGGGCAGGTTTAAGCTACACATGAAGCTGAGAGTCCTGCCCTCGACACACCCGAGAGCCATCACATGCCAACTGCAATTTGACGTGCACCTGGGTTACTAGGTGTGGGTTAGGGTTGCTCTTGTATCTCCACGGGATGATCCTCCTAGTTTCACTCAGCTTTTATTTTCTGCTGATGAAAAACTTGCCAATTTCAGAAAACATAGAACCCGACACGCTTTACAAACTACACAGCTGGTTTCTGTGTGTTTTTGACAGCTCAGTCCATTTGGGAATGTTTCCCACTATTTTCCGCTCTAGCACGCTGGGAGGACAAGTGATGATGTCATCAATGGACAGTGGGGTGAGGCGGTGCCCTCAGTGTTGTGTTCATGGCACCGGCACCTCTCAGATACAGAAGAGATGGAGCCGTTTCTGTCCTTTTCAGAGGAAAGGGTCATGCTGCTGCTAGCCCTTGGGTAATCTTCATATGAATTAGGAAAGGGCAACTCCCTGGCATAGTCACAGACCTTGGGAGCATGACGCAGTAGCCTGGAGAGCACACGTGGGCAGGCGTAGAACTTAAGTTTAGTGACTGTGTTTTGTGCTGGCATTTAGTCTCCAGGTGTGCCCTCAGGCACCAAGCAGCCTCCACAACCGTGCACAACCGTCCCGATCAGAGCATCCTAGAAGCTTGTGGGCATTTCTCCAAACAGAGCATTGAAAGGAAGCCCAGGAAAGAAAGACAGTGCAAGCCTGAGTGGCAGAGTGGCCAGTGGTGGCCTAGCGAAGAGGCACCAGCGTTAAGTGGCAGTCCGAGGAAAACACAGAGCAGGGTCCACACGGAGGAAAGCAGTGGCAGGTGCAGAAGAGAAGAATGGAACAAGCAGAAGTATGGAGTGAAGCCTGAGATAATGGTGGGTGATCTTAGCCGCGAGGAAGGAGAGTGTCGTGGCCATCTCTTGTATTGTCTGTCCAGACCCAAAGAAACCACGTGAGTTTCGCAAGACTGTTAATTATACCACCCTACTTCCTGGCCAGGGGCCCAGACCACCACGATATCCTGTAAGCCTGACTGGAACAACTGGACCAGGGGTGATCCATTTGTAGGTAGAAGAAAAGGCTCCTGGCTTTTCAGATAAAGAGCATTAAGACGGTCTTCCCTGCCCTGGGAGGAAGGTATTCCTAGGAAAAATAATTAGACTGATGCACAGAAAGAAGGATAGCGATGGCAGCGGTGGGATTTTAGTCCCTGATTTACTGGTAAAGACCACCACTTTTAGAGTCTCTCCACTAAGAACCAGTACATTCCCTTTTTGCCCACACTCTGTCTCTGGTGAACCCTCTTACCCCCTGCACCTCTGGCCTACATCCCAGTTCTTGTATTCATAAATAAATAAAAAATAAATCCTAAAAAAAAGAGAACAATGTTCATGTTATATCATTAAACGTAAACCCCTTGCTCCCCACTTTCTCTTTCCTCTTTTTCTCCTTCCAGAGGTCTGGGCGCAGATGTGGCTAAGAGCCACCCTCAAACATGCCAAAGATGTCTATACCCTGAGGAATACTAAAATGAAAGTAACCTGGTCCTGGAACTAATAAGGAGACTGGAGCAACCTCACGATCCCAGGTATCCACCTTACCAGACCATCAACCGATAGAGAAGTAGTTTCTCATTAAGTCACTGTCTTCTGGAGTCTCTTTGTTATAGCAGCACTGCCTGTACCCTAACCATATGAAGGGAGGAAAGATAGTACTGAGGCTTCTCATGTAGTTCCCCACCTAATCAGAAATGATGCAGGAACAAGGAAAGGCTGAGATAACAAACACCTGTTTATACCTAAGAGCATCTAGGGCTGATAGGTAGAAAAAGGCAATTATGCAGACACACTCAATGGCGGTAGGGAAAGCCCCTTGAAGATGGGTTCATCCAGAGCAGGGCAGCAAGCGACAACCAACCACCTGAACTTTTTCCTTGCATTCTGCCCTGCAAAGTTAATCCATTGTTATCTTTAAATTTTGACTTGCACAAGCGGTAGTGGGAATTTAGAATTTCCTCCAGCAAGCTTCCATTGAAGAGCTCACTGACTAGCCCCAGTCTTTTTGTGTTAATCAAGTCTGCAAATGGGAAAAATTATTTATAATCTCCCACTCTTGCCTGAAGAGGATGGACCCTCTAATTGAAATATCTTCTGTCCTGCTAGTCAGTCATTTGTCAGGAACGCACGTTTGGAAGTAGAAGTTGGGGTAAAATGCATTCCTCGGAATAATGAAAGGTTGGGGATGTGCTTGGAGCTTTGTGCAGGGGAGAGAATAGTGGCAGGATTGAGGGCGGGGTAAGCTGGGGAGTAGGAAAAGATTCCTAGTGACAGAAGCGTAGAGAGAGCATTCTTTATTTTTTTTAAGATTGATTTATTTATGAATACAAGCACTGGGGTACAGGCCAGAGGTGTGGGGGGTGAGAGAATCCACCAGACAGAGTGAGGAACAGAACAGGCAGATCAACTGAAACATACTGCTGAAGGGAGCAGTGGGCGAGGCAGGAGAGGTCTGCCTGAGCCATGTGGGTCACCTCCCCAGCCGGCAGTAGGGATTGAACTCGTGCTGCAGTGGCTGAAGTTTGCTTCATAGTACATTGCTTAACCCACTGTGCCACCAGGGAGGGTCCAGAGAGAGCATTCTTTAGAAAAACATGTGTCATAGGAGGATTTTCAGGTGAACTGCAGCTATCCACATGATGTAAGTCAAGTCACCCCTTCTGTCCATTCGGACCTGTTCACTAAGACCCTGGTACAAGAGGGCATAAGGGATGTGCGCTTGAGTTAGAGGATGAAGGAAAAGCCACATCTTGATTACACAGAGCATCTATAAAGAGAAGAAACTCTCTTGACCAAGAGAAATGAGCGTTAGTGTTAAAGATAGACAATTCTAGAATTTCAGATACCTTCATCTAGTCATTCATACTTTTGAAACTACACATACTGGATTGTCATAATCTGAGAGTTATCATTACTAGTTACTGAGTGCCCATTACTGGAATAATAATTGTTAGCAGTTAGTAATTGTTCATGAGGAATCTGAAATGGAGAGCTTTCTTCTAGCTGAGAGTGGGATGAATTCTAGGGAAAGCAACAGGAGTTGTATTTGAGTGGAGTCTTTTTTTTTTCCAGGAGAGAACACAAATGCAAGCCCTCACTTCCACAAATTATGCAGTTGAGTTTCCCATATTTGGGGAAATCGCATTGGTCAGCCCATCCAGAGTGCAATGGATGAGCCTTGCCCTGGGAAAACCACCTTTGTGATCATGGGGTCTTGGAGAATGGGTGGGAATTGGTCACACAAAGGCATTTCAGAGAAAGGTAACAGCATGGACAATCTGACCACGCCAAAATCATACTTTTTTCTTTTTTAATCAACATTCATAGTGTGTATGCCAGGCACCATGCTAGGTCCCAAGGACATGAAGATGTAGTTGCCTCAAGAACTTCTATTAACATACTCCACAATTTCCCCATTCACACTGTACTGGTTTACCACACCAGCTGGTCTTTTTTTGGCCATATTCTGCATGGCAAATTTTTTTTTCTTGAATCTATATGTGTGTGATGCTTCTTTTGCTACTTACATATACTCCTTTCCATTAATTCTCATGCATTTTAACCTGCTATTGATGACCATTTCTCTAATTTATTGAGGTCAATTGAATTTTGACCTTTTATATACTTTGGCATATCCATCTGCTTGGGGTCATATGTAATATTTATGAAGACTCACTTTTTTTCTACTGTCCAGAACCAGCCTATATCCATTTGTGCCAATATAGAGAGAGAAGGTTGGAAATAAGACAAGAAATATAGCCCCAGAATCCCACGTTACAAAATGCTAGTACATCTGTAATTTAGCAGTTTTGTCAATTGAAATTGCAATGATGTCTCTTAAACGACTGTCATTATTGTGATCAGTGGATACCTGAGTACCTACCACTTTCAAGGTATATTTGCCCTTTTCTTGGTAGGCTTAAAGTGTAGACTCAGATGCCAATAGACAGTACACAGGCACTTACTTGGCAGGGGACTTTTCTATCCCCAGATCTAATGGAGTGCAGAGAGAATCAAAATGAAAGCATAGGGACAGAGGAAGGAGTTTCCTTCTCCTCTGTTCTGTCCTCTTACATACTGGAGTTGGTCAGAGTCCACATTTTACCAGTGGTGGAGAGCACTCTGTATTGAAAGGTCACATAGCCACAAGTGCTGCTTTTGCTCCCATTCCCTGCTGGCAGCCCCCTGCAGTCTTGGTCAGCACACACTTAGACCAGTGCAGCTGGCATGCTTTGCTGATCTGATTATCTTTCCCTCTCTCTCTGTAGATGCTCTTGTGTAAGCTGGCACCAGAATTTAGGGTACTGGGGTGAAGCTGGGAATCAGGGAGCTTTACTTCACCTTTAAACCTAAGTCATAAGAATCAATGCAGTCTCTTGGCAGAGTTCTGTTCTGAGATATTTGGGTGCTAGCTCAGCTATGAATAAAATGATCTTTGAGTTTCTGTTCTAATTTCTTCTTTGTATATAGTTCCCTGGGGAGCCCTAAAGAGAGAAGAGATGATTACCAAGTCTCCAGCCAAACAAATGCCTGTGCATTGTCTTGATGCCTCCTCATCTAGACCAGTCCTTGATTGTGGCAGGTTATATGGTTTGTGACAATTTTTCACAAATTTTTGCTGCCCTTTCCAGGGAAGGATTGTAATCTCTTACCCCAGGGATGTCAGACTTGGTCAGTTGAATTTTTCTGACCCAAAAGGTCTCACATGTACAGGGTCCAGCCAGAAGTATTAAGAGTCAGCATATGATTCACCAAGATTGATTTTCTTCTTCCATAAGACCAACATTGTTGCAGATAAAGGTTGCACTATTGCCTGAGTATCTGTATACAGACAACCTAGAATACAGTCAAGCTGACCTGCCACAGTTGTGTGCTGGTCTCAGGCGATTAATCACCATGTTGTGGCTGGAATAGTCCTTGTGGTTCTTGTTATGACTGCAAGGTGCATTTCAACAATAGCCATCAGAAAGCTTTTAAGAACTTTACAAGACCTAGAAATGACATAGCATACCCAGATCACACAGCAAGTCATAGGGGGATTGGTAGGGTCTGGGGTTCTGTTTTCTTTCTTCTTTTTAAAAAATATTTATTTATGCATACAAGAACTGGGGTAAAAGCCAGAGGTGCAAGGGGTGAGAAGAGTCATTAGAGACAGAGTGGGGATCAAAACAGGCAAATCTACTAAAATACACTGCTGTATATTTTGTGGCACAGCAGGCGAGGCAGGAGAGGTCTGCTGCGTCATGTGGGTCAGTTCCCTGGCTGGGAATTGAGCTCTTGCTGCAGTGGCTGCTGCGCCTTCATAGTGCTGCGCCTCACCCCTGTGGCACCAGGAAGGCCCCTCTGGTTTTCAGTGGGGGTCAAAAGTGAAGACCCAGGGTTTCATGGAGTTGCTCCTTATTCATGAATGTATTTTTACTTTTTAATTTAATTTGTTTTACTTTATTTTGTCCAGATGGCATTAGTTTATAACACTATATGGGTTCCAGGAGTACACCTCACCTCAGCAACTGCATACATCTCACCACCAAATGTTACTGGTAAATTTAAAACATAAGAGTGGGACTCTAAAGCACAGAAAAAGAAAAAACAAGTAGTCCAAATGGCCAGTGACTGAGATCAACCAAAGTCGCTAAAATAAAGGAGTCTAAACGGGGCGAGGTAGCCAAGCCAATTACCTAGCGCAGGCAATGAGTTTTTTCGAGAACACCATTTTTGAAGGGGGGTGCCTCTTTGGAGTGTTTGTTTCAGCAAGCAAAACTTAATGCCAGACACTTGCTTTCCAAGGAGAGAAACCCAAGCGTCAGGGCTTACATTCCACAGACATGTATGGCATTAAGAAAAAGAAAACAACTTTGTTGTTGTAAGCTGATTTGGGGTCACTTGTTAAAATAGCCTAACCTAGCTCAACTAGGTTAGATATTTACCTTTTATCATCTATATCAAACACCATCATTTGTCCTCCCAACATTGTTTCTCCCTTCATTCCTCCTAAGAAAATCCCAAGTTTGCTCAGGAATTCACCTAACTCTCCATATGCTGAGGGGATGAGAATCAAATTCCCAGCCACAGGGGAAGAATCATAATGAATTTAAGCTCTTTATGATGGTTTCTACTCCTTGTTGGTGACCAGTTTAGATGCACAAGCATGTGAGAAGTCTGCTTGAGGACTTCTGAGACAGGATTTCATTGCTAACAAAAAGAGATACATGGGAGAAAACAGTTTCAATTCTGCTGGATATTATAGGTATGGAGGTGACAGCTGGATCTGTGGCGGTCATTCTGTAACTATGAGGAGCATTAACTTTAGGATGTCAGAGTAAAAAGATAGAGTCTGGGTCCCTAATAATGTTATTGAGCTGCTAATGAACTAGCCCTAGAGCTGACTAGAGTTCTTGTGATATGAGATAATACATTTCGTTATTATTTAAGACAGTTGTATCTGGAATGGAGGGGGAAAGAGTGAAATTAACTTTAGGGACACAGAGGGAATGGTAGAACAGCATCCTTTCTGTTGTTGAAGCTCAGGTGATGTCAGTGTTAAGTTCAAATTCGTAAGTCATATGTGGAAAACTAGTCTATAAAATAATATAGCTTAGAAAAGAATCCCATACCTGGGACAGCTATCTCTGCACTTAAGGAATTTTGATAATATAACAAAACATCCCACCTATACAAGCATAGCAATTTCTTAATTAGATATGTCACTGTACCAGGTCCTCACTTATCACCCATCCTGGGAAAGGGAGAGCACATAGTGGGTAGCAACCTCCTGGCCAGGGAGAGCTAATACAGTGAAGAAGCAATTACATTTGGATCCTCAGATCTTGTTCTCAAGTCAGAGTTTTGGGAAATTTTTGGCAGCCATTTGCATATGCCTTAAACATTCCAGTCTTGTATGGATGACTATGAAAATGAGTTGCAAGCAACTTCTAAATTTAGTGACTCATATGTATCTTTTAGTAAATTAGTGCCACAGGAAACTATGGTTCTGCTGTTCTTATAAACATCCTATATATAACACTGCAGAAACCTATAGGAAGCCTCAGGGTGAATAAAATATATACCATAGGGCACCACAGAACTGGCCAATGGAGAATTAGAGCCCACCTTGATCTGTGGTTAGAAGACAGTTTTGAAAGTTACCAAGCCATAGAATGCTAAGTTACTGCTGCTTTAAGAAAATACATTCACGGGGAGAGGAGGGATAGCTTGAAAACCAAAGGATTTACTTAACATTACGGGAAAAGGAATTAATTTTTGAAATTCCCTTCAGGCAGAACTTTTTGAAAGGCACCGGAGTGGGTAATGCACAGACCTGTGTACTCTCTACAGTGATGCCTGTACCTTACCTGAGACGTCTCACCCCATTTCCAAGATGTCATTGTTGGGCCTGTCTTGAAATTACTTTGCTTCCCTAAGCCAAAAAAAGTACATGTATTTTAATGAGCTGGAAGAATGCAAACTCTAAAGATGGCTAACTTCAGTTTAGCAGTTATTTGGAAAGGAAAATCTGGCTTCAAACATTGTTGATGGCAGTCATAATTTACAATTGGCTGGGACCAAGGATAGTGTTTTAAAGATGACTCAGTAGTAAGGCGGTGGGGGTGGCAGCCAACTGTGGCCCTCTGATTAAAAGGAGGCTTACGTTTTCATCACATCCAGCTTCTGAAGGTCCAGAAATGCTGCAAACTAGGGGGGGAGGTCCAGTGTAAGAAAATTAGAGACTCTGAGAAGTGTTTTTATTTTATTTAAATTATTTGAGCGCACAGAGGCTAAAACCCACTCCCTGTCAACCCCCACCCCCAGCAGGCAGGATTTGGGCAGAGGTCCAAGAGCAGGGTCCAATTGGTCGCCAGCCGGGTGACCTTCGCCAGCCCCACCCTGGGATTATGTAGGGGGCCGCAGGTGCCCGAGCCCAGAGATCTCGGGATCGCTTTTGAGAGGCACCCCGCTGCCCGCGGCGCACCGTTAGTTGGTCAGACGCCCGACTCTCAGTCCACTGGGCCGCCGCCCCTGTCTCTCGGGTTCCCGCCGCCCCACCCCGGCCGGCAGCGCCACGCCCACCGGGGACCAGGACTGGCTGGGATGCCCTCGCCCAGCTTCGCCGCCGCCGCCGGTCTGCGGTCCCGACTTCCCGTGAGCCCCGCCCACGGCCCCCCAGCCCCCGGCCGCCGCAGGCCCCCAGCCCCGCCGCCCCCTCCCGGGCGCCGCCCGCCGAGGCCGCATCTGCAGCGGGCCGCGCGGCCGGCCCGCGCCCGCCGCCGCGCGCTGATTGGCTGGCGGGGCCGGCGGCGGCGCTGAGTGGCCGGGCAGATTCGCTGGGTCAGGGCTGCAGAGGCGCCTGGCGCACCGGCGGGAGCGGAGTCGCGGCGCGCGCTCGCCCGGGACGCCGGCCGCCGCCAGCCAGCCCGAGCGAGCGTCCCGGTGCGTGGAGGGGGCCAGCGCCGCGCCGGGCGCCGCCGCCGCCCAGGCCGCCATGTGCTCCCAGCTCTGGTTCCTGACCGACCGGCGCATCCGCGAAGACTACCCGCAGGTGCAGATCCTCCGCGCCCTCCGCCAGCGCTGCTCCGAGCAGGACGTGCGCTTCCGGGCGGTGCTCATGGACCAGATAGCCGTCACCGTCGTCGGCGGCCACCTCGGTGAGCGAGGCGGGCTCAGGGAGGGCGGGGAGGCGCGCCGGGGGATCCCCGAGAGCCGGTCGGGTGGGCGCGCGCACCCAGGCCTCCTCCAGTCAAGTCTCCTCCGGGTCCTCCAAAACAGACGCTCTCCCCGGGAGACCTCTTGGCAAGGAGTAAGCCCCTAACCTTGAGACGTTCCTTTGACCACTACCATCAGCCCTGATGCCAGGATTTGAGAACGGGATTTGATTTACTTGGGGCACTCTGTGAGGAACACGGATTCACCTGAAGCCGCCTGGAGGTCCAAGGATAATGAAGCTGCTAACCCCAAATTTGCACCTTCTGCTTGCGTCGGTATCCTATCAGTTTCGATTGAAAGAAATCCACACTTAATTTACAAGTTGTCAGTAGGATGAGTGTTCTAAAAACTTTTCCAGCTTCTTATACTCATCAGTAATGCAGTAATTCCCACATTGGGAATCCACATAGGGGTAGAAATCCGAAAAAGATTGGGGAGGCACTTCTTCAATGGAAAGTGGGCTTTGGTGGCTTTTTTTTTTTTTTTTTTTTAAACTAAGCTGCCTCCCTAAAAGCGACGAGTTCTGATTCTAGAAATGCCAGGCTTTCAGGTACAGACCTTTCTGGCTTCAATGGCTTCTCCACTGCTGTGCCCAAGAGACTTTTGGGGTAAGACATAATTCATACTCAAATGGGTTATCATCTGTGATCTGGACCTCAGAAAGTTACGTATGTATTTAGATATTCTTAATTACCTTTAATATAAGCTGTCTCTGACTTAGGCACCTCCATCCTCCCCACCCCACCCCCTACTCCCCAACTTGCTGTTTGAGTCTCTCCACCGTCCTCTAGAAGTATCCAGCCGATCCAGGAGACTCCAGGACTGGGGGGTTTGGCCCATTCAGAGTGCTTCTTGGAATACCATTTCTGTTCAACCATGCCTAGTTATATAAGCTCACAATTTGTTAGCTTTCTTTGATGGAGAAAGGGATTCCCAATTCTGAATAGACTACTTATAAAAGAGATTTTGAATATGATCTGTTTCTAAGTAGATAATATCTTATAGGCGTTTCATCCATAAATTTATCCGAACCCTTCACAAGTAACATTAGATTTTGCTTGTTATAGAAACATCTTACACTTATGAAGTGTCTTACATTTAGTCTAAAAACAATGTCTGTCAACCATAAAGGGTACCCTCTCTCTATCCTTGACTTGCTAAAAGTCTCACAGTTAATGCATTGATAAAACTAGATTCTTGAATAGGGAATCTGCAGGGCTGGATTCTTATTACAGCTTTGCTGCTAACAAGTATTTTGGCTTTGCTTGGGCAAGTCACTTTGTGTCTTTGAATCTCAGGTTTCTTGTTTTTAAAACTGAGGGCTAAATCTCCAGCTGAAAAAATTCTGTGTCAGTACCATACTCAAATGGGATAATCTGTTATAGTTTATCCATCTAGATCTAGTTTTACCCACAGGGTCAGTTTCTTTGCTTTTTATTTTACTTGTTTGTTTGTTTGTTTTACAGCTTGTAACAGAGATGCCTTTTTGGAGAGACAGTAATCAAATGTTCCTGTCCCAGACCCATCATGCATTCTGCAAAAGATTAGAGAAATGCACTCTCTTTTGTATCCAAAACCCCATTTTAAAGAATAAGCCTTTGAAAAAGAAAATTAAATTCTAGTGCTCAGGAAACACTTAAATCCTTTTATTTAGTATTAAATTTTCACTGGAATTTATGTGTGAATATATCTTAATCAACTCACAAACCAGCAGTTACTTCTTTTTAAGCTATAAGAAAATCTACATAGTCCTTTGCTTGATGAGTGGAGACACTGAAGAGCAGCATTTTTTCATGCAGTTTCAACCTTTTGCTAACACAAAGGCAGCCACACATGGTCACAACACATACAATAAACCTATTAGATCACTATTTCTGTTGTTCAAAGTACTCAAAAGATTTATTTGGTATAGGGGTGGACTGAAACACAGGGAAGCCAGTTCCTTGAGAAGTATGAGCTGGTTTGCTTTGTTCAGTGCTGTAATGGTGACTAGAATAGTCCCTTCCACATAATAAGCACTCAGTACACATTTTTGAATGAATAAAGATAAGCGCTCTATTTCCCACTTTCTTCTATAGTCATATTCTAAAAAACCCATGTCAGTTTGCTAAGCCAAAGTAGTCCTTTGGAAAAGACTCAAGAATCCTTTCTTGAATTATAGAAATAGTTAAAATTATATCAATGCTGTTTCTGGTTTGAGAATTATAGACTGTGAGAGCTGGGAAGCACTTTGAGATCATCCTTTCTAAGTCCTTCCTTGTACAGAGGAACAACCCAAAGAAATGAAGTGATTTGTTCCACAAACTCATAGGTAAAACATTTCCTCTCCTAATTCCCAGCCCAGTGATATGGAATGAGTATACTTTAAGATACTTGCAACCTAAGTGCCTGTCTCAATAGATGTGGAATTAAACTGAGTTGAATTAAATTGAGGCTAGACAGTGACTTTGCAAAGTAATTCTGTAGGTTAGGAAGTTAAATAAGGGCTTTACAAAGTCCTCATACCTTTGCTTCTGTCCATTCCTTCTCTAGATTATTATAGGAGTAGATGAAAGTTAACTTGGGGGCACATGTGGTTAAGGACCTCAGATAGTTGCTTAAATTCATTTCTGATTCAGCATTCCTTCCCTTCCAGAACTATCTGGGTGAACATAATGGCATTTCTAGGTCATATTCTTTAGATTGAGGCTAGTAGGAGGCCAAATACAGAAATAAGAATTTCAGATTACACCTGAAAAGAGGATTCAGACAAGAGATGAAAAGCTTTAGATTTAAGATTGTACTTATTTAAACGAGGTAATACAAGTAAGCTAAATGTGCTATGCAAACACAAGGTTTATGATGATTATTTTGAACCACATGATCTACCCTACCCAACATAGATGTGGGTGGAAAGACTCCTTGAGGTGACTGAAGCAATCCTTCCTTTCACTTTCTACTAGGAGTAGCATTATGAGAATTCCATTCATTTCCCGTACAAACCACAAGGTCTTCATTCACTCAACAAATATTATTCTCAACCATGAAAACAAAGTGGTGGTGACTATGCCAGCAAAATGTACATAATAACAGTCACAGTAAAAATATGGATGGATGGATGGATGGATGGATGGATGGATGGATGGATGGATGGATGGATGGATGGATGGATGGATGGATGGATGG
>JAGFMF010012100.1:3026300-3069422 GCA_019455555.1 Galemys pyrenaicus | reverse complement strand
GATGGATGGATGGATGGATGGATGGATGGATGGATGGATGGATGGATGGATGGATGGATGGATGGATGGTTGGATGGATGGATGGATGGATGGATGGATGGATGGATGGTTGGTTGGATGGGGTATTGAGTACCAGTCTATATTCACTACCTGTTAATTCATAACATCATATTTATCAATAAGGGTCTTTGGGGATACAATACCAGCTGGGAGTTAAAAATAGTAACTCAGTTATTCTGGTCTCAGCACTTACTGTTTCCTCTCCTTCACTCTACCACATGCATCAGCCAACACTGACTTCACTCTGCCCTTGAGTGAAATCCCTTCTTTCTGAGATTCCCATCTGGTATAGCTCCTTTTCCTATGGTGAACTTTTATTCATTCTTCAAATCCAATGGACGTCATTCCTAAATTCTTTCTTCAGCTCCTGTCTCTGCCCCAAGCAACACTGCACCTGCATTTTAAACTAGCACTCATAGTTTATTGTAATTTATATTTTTACCAGTTTATCTCTCCTCTCTCCCTGAACATTAGGATTCCTCAGGTGTGTGCGCTGTAGGCGGTACACAATACACCTTCATTAGTGTTTGTTGGATGACTGAGTGCTGGGTCTTAAAGACTAATTTGCAGTATGTGAGACTTTTAGGTAGCTTCTGTGCTTCGGAGATCATGACTGGATGTGTGATGAGCCATAAATGAGGACAGAATCACTCGTGGGAATTCACTTCTCTGGCCACCCACTAGTCTTTACAATTAACTTGTCTCAAGAAACAAGTGAAGTTACAAAACCAGGGACAGCTAGCAAGACAGAAAAATGAGTCTGACCTGGGAACAGGGTGTGTTGCAGTTGGTCTCTTAGGAGCAGAATGATTCAGCATTCCTTCCCTTCCAGAACTATCTGGGTGAACATAACGGCATTTCTAGGTCACATTCTATAAGTTGCATTGTTCTCAGATACTTGTGCTTGGCTCTTTGTAGTAGACAAGTAAGATTGAAAAGTTTGGAAGGGGGATCCTAACTAAATTCCTACGAGCTAATGGTGTTATCACAGCCTCCAGATGACGAGAGACCTCACAGAGAAAGGATGGCCTCCTGCTACTGCGCAAGGAGACGCTAGCAGGAACGGGTGCCATTGGAACCTTTTTTCCCTTAAATTTGTGTTTTTATTCAAATTTATTTTTAACTGAGGAAATATTTATATTCACCCATCCAGTAACACTTGTATACCGCTGTCAGATATTGCCACCGTTAAGCATCTACCACCAAATCATAATCCACCACCATATACCATTATGCTTCCTTCTTTCCCCTACTCCCTCCAGGCACTCAGTTCTGTAGGCAGCTTTCAAGGGTTAATTTTTAAGCTTCTCTTTAGTTTCTCTATGTTCCACTTATTAGTGACACCATCTGGTATTTGTCTTTGCCCTTCTCTCTTATTTCCCTTACCATTCTGCCTTGCAGCTCCATCCATGTTATAACGTGAGTTTATCTTTTTTGATCATTGAGCAGTATTCTATTGTGAATAGATACTACATCTTGATCTACTCTGTTTTGGGGCATTTAGGTTGTTTCCATAATTTAGCTATAGTAAATGACAATAAGCTATAGCAAAATGTTAGCAATAAACATGGGAGTGCAAGTTTCCTTTCAAAGTAGTGCTTTTGAATTTTTTGATAGATGCCTAGAAGTGGAATTCTGGGTCATATGGCAGATCTATGTCTAATGTTTTGTGACACCTCCATACTGTTTTCCATAAGGACTGGACCAGTTTGCAGTCCCACCAGCAATGTAGTAGGGTTCCCTTTTCTCTACATCCTCACCAGTACTTGTTGTTTCTGGTCTTTTTTATATGGGCCATTCTCATAGGTGTGAGATGGTATCTCACTGTGTTCTTTATTTGGCCATGCAAACTTTTTGGGCACAGAGGTTGATCTTTAACCTTGGGCCCTGCTAAAAACCTTTGCCTGACACCTTAGAATACAAATACACAGTTGGACATCACCAGTGGAGAGGTCAGACAGTGAGTGGAAGCAGGGACTACACGTTTCCAACCCTGGGTGCTAAATGAATATGCTTTCTTCCCTGACTTTGCATTTATATCTATGGGGTGACCTTGAGGATGGGGGTAGGTTGGAAGGTCTCATTTCTAACAGTAGTTTTTAGGGATGCCTCGAGAACTATGTTGAAAGAGTTCTTAACCCAGTGGATTGGGATCCTTGGTGGATTTCCAAGCCCTCCTCGTGGATCTCCATCTGTTGCTGCACCCATAACAACTCCACCACATTTGTTAGGCTTGCCTGGTCAGAGATGATACAGGCAGAATCAGAGATAGCACAGTTTTGCTTCTTGACCACCACCCTAAAGCAAGTCGCATCAATTTTTTGATTTCCAACTGCATCTAAAGTTATGTTTACACTGTAGTCTATTAATTCTGTAGTCTATTAAGAACATTCTGTCTTAAAAAGTACCTGTCTTAAAAAGTACACTTTGCAAGGTGCAGCAAAGCAGGGTATGTCTGCACAGTGATCACCAGAGAGTTCCCCGTCATCTGCATCCATCCACACAGCTCCTTACCTCTTATTAACAAGGATTTTACTGACAGCCGGGTACCTCCATGCTAGCTCACCTCACTCCAGACCTGCCCCTGAACACCTTATCTACTTCCCTGAGAGACTTTACCTTATTTGGAGTTTACATTATTTTAATGCAAACCTAAAATGGGTCTGAAATTCTGTTTATTTCTATTAAAAAGTAACTGAAGATTCCACAGTGATAAAATTTAAATAACTTTGCATTCAGGAACTAACAGCAATAATAGTTCTTCATTCCTGTAACTCTCTATTAATACTTTAATGTATTTTTTATTTCTTTATCACAAAATTCCTATTTGTTCATCTCTCATTCAGCAAATAATCAAGTGCCTATTCTGTGTCAGGCATTGTATTAGGCACTGGGGATATAATGGAGAATAAGAACAAACAAGTTTCCACCCACAGTATTGTGTTTTAGCCCTTTCATTTATTCAAGCAGTCAAACATTGGTTCACTGTCATATATATGGTATTGTTCTATGTGCCAGAATAAAATAGGTAGAAATACCTGTTTTTCAAGAAGATTGCGTTCTAGATGGAGGAGGTAGAAAAATAAAATAAATAGTGTGGTGGTGAAAAGGACAGAGGAGGATTAAAGCAGGGGTGGGGAGAGAACATTTCCTTAGGTGGGAGAGGGATTGCAATTTTACATAAAGTAGCTGGGATGGTCCTCACCTAGAAGGTGACATTTAAGTAAAGTTCTGAAGGACGTGAGGAAGCAAGCCATATAGATATATGGGAGTAGAGTAGGTTAGGCAAGGGGAAATAGAGAGACCAGTGAGGTCAGAGCAGAGTGGGGTCAAGAGGCAAGCGTCAGAGAGATCTGAGGGTGGGATGGGGAAAGAACAGATATATAAGGGTGTGGGTCAAGGAAGGACTTTGACTGTTACTCTGGATGAGCTGGGAATCCTCTGAGAGGTAAGTCACATGACTTGCCTTATGTTCAGAGGGTCATTCTGGGCACAGTGTTAAGAAATGACTGATGACAGCAGGAGTAGAAGCCGTGAGATCACTTAGGAGGTTCTTGCTACCATTCAGATGGGAGAGGATGATTGTTGGACTACAATGAGTTCATGGCAGGTGATGAAAAGTGACTGGATTTGGGATATATTTTGAAGACTTGGTTGTCAGGATTTCCCTACTCGATCAGATTTGATTTGGGTGTGCAGGAAAGACTAGTAAAGGAGGACTCCAAAGTCTGGCCTAAGTAGCCATTTACTCATGGGAAGGATGTGAGAGTAGTTGGCCTGGGGAGGTGGTGAGGAGCGGACTCAGTCTGAAATGCTCATTAAATAGCTAAGCAGAAATGTCAAGTAGGCAGATTATCCTATCAGTGGGCATTCAGAGCAAGGCCCTGGCTGAAAAGATCAAAGTAGTAGCATCTCCATACACCTATCAAGGGAGTGACTGTACTATTGATTGTAGTGAGAAAAGGCCCAAGGACCAGTCTCTGGAACACTGCAATGTTTAGTGGTCAGGGAGAGGAAGAGGCACCACCAAGAGTCTTAAGTATCGATGAGAGAAAGTGAAGGAGAGCCTTGGCTTCTCCCCTGGAAGCCAGGTGGAGAAAGTATTTCAGGAAGAAAGACATGATCAGGCCACATAAAGTGTTGGTGGTAGATCACGAAGGATGGGGCATGAGAATTGGCCGTTAGATTTAGCAATGAGGATTTAGCAGAAGTTCCCTAATAGAGTAGTTTCAGTGAAGGGATGGAAACAGTGGAATAGTCTTAGGAATTGTTATAAAGGAAAGGTGAATTAGTACTATGTCCATGGAGCAGCCCTCAACCAAAGACTGAGTTGGTATGTAAAAATTAAAACTCACCAGCCCCACGACCCCATAACTGAGGAGTTTGTGTTAAACCATTTAAGAGTTGCTCCTGGGAGTAAGCCCCTCTTGCCGGAGGTGGTTACACACTTGGTAACATACTTTTTATTTGCTGCATCCACTTTTTTACTCACCTACCAGTGCCTCCTGAAATTATCACCCTATAAAACTTTTGTATTCCAGTCCTTGGCACAGCGTGTGCTTCTGGGGAGACACAGACTTAACACTGAGCCTGGCCCAAAGTGCTGAATAAATAAAGAATGTAAATGTGTGTTGAATGGATGAATGAATGAATGAATATATAAATTTGTTTATACGTTTCTCCCTGAGGAGACCATAAGCTCTTGGTAGGCAGAGACCACCTGGTTCGTCTTTGTATTCCTGCTTCATAATGTGTCGGACTCACCCCAACAATTCAATAAAGGTTGGATTTAATTAATGACCTCAAAATAGCAGTTGGTGGGAAGAGAAAGTGCCACTTAATGACTGTGGCTTTTAATGAGGCTGGAGGTGAGATTTCTTTGAGCATTGTAACAAAGGGCTTTAAAAAGGAAGGAGGAATGGTGGTAGCGTGTATTTGTTAAGAATAAAAATAGCTTTCTGATGAGAAAATGCTGAGGGAGGGCTAGAAAGGAACCAGGGAAAGCCTAGAGAGTGACTGAGATGAACTAGTCACGTTTCAAATGACAACTCTTCCTCATAACAAGATAATGGAAATCACTTACAGATTACCCACTTACTTTTTTTATATTGTTGATTCCTTTCTGACAACTTTTAGAGTTTCACTACTTTTAGAGTTATCACTGTTTTGGAATCCCGCTAAGACAGAATCGTCTGGAAGCTGCCACGACTGAGGTCCCATACAGGGTCCTGCTTGCTTCAGCTGCCTCTTTTGTACGTGAAGGTGTTTTTCGGATATACTGGAAGCCAGTTTCACTTTGAAGCCAAGGATGTGTTGTGTGTACAGAGGAGTGAGCGCTGCACGTGTCCAGGTGGGAGGGTGCTGACCTGCTGGGCATCAGTTCTGTGCAATGCAAAGACTTTTACAGTCAGATCTATTGCAGGGATCCATCGTACAAACATCTTTAATTTAAATGAGATAATATACGTGAAAGTTTTGAGCAAAATACTAAAACACAGCAGACAATCAAAGAGTAGCCAAATTCAGATCTGAGTGACTAAACCAGTTCTAGTCCTTCTGCTCCCCTCTCTTGGCATGAACAAGGAGGATACGTGATCATTTTTAGAGCTTTACTTTTCAGTAATGAGTTTCTTATTTCTAAAGCTATTTCTCTGTATTATGGAGGACCTTTCTTTGCTGTTATGCATGCAAACACAAAAATCTAGTTTTATAGAATAAATTTAACCTGACATGGGTTAGGAAAAGAAAAAAACAAATTCAGTTCTTTGGGGAGAGTATTCCCATTTTTCTTTTTTTTTTTTTAAAGATTTATTTATTTATGCATACAAGAGCTGGGGTACAAGCCAGAGTCGTGGGAGGTGAGAGGAATCACCAGACAGAGTGGGGAGCAGAACAGGTAGATGGACTGAAACACACTGCTGAGAGGAGCAGCGGGCAAGGCAGAGGAGGTCTGCTATGCCATGTGGGTCCCCTCCCTGGCTGGCAGCAGGGATCGAACTCGTGCTGCAATGGCTGCGGTTTGCTTCACAGTGCGTTGCTTAACCCACTGCGCCACCAGGGAGGCCCGTATTCCCATTTTTCTATTGTATTTTTAATACAATAAAAATATTTGCAAATATAGACAACAGAATTCAAAAGGCAATCAAAACACAATTACCCATAAATGGATTTTTCAAAGTAACAGAGAAAATACTATTATGAATTCAAAAGTTGATTTAGGTTGGCTATTGGTCACTGTAGTAACTAGTTTAGGGTCTGATGCTTTTCATCCTTTTATTAACCTATTTGGGACAGAATAATCATTTTAGTTTTTTTAAAAAGTGATTTGATGCTAACTAGTCCATCTCAAGCCCAATGTAGGAGTTTTGGAGACACTGAGTATCCCAGAAGCAACTTAGCCCCCTCCTGTCACTTTGCTCCCAGATCAAGGTGAGGCCCTAGAGCATGGGGGTGCTGGATCACATGAAATCTCTTGTGATTTGAGGGCAAGAGTCTCTCATGTTGAGTGCTTTCCTTCCATTCACTGGCAGCCACGCGGAACCCCGCCCTCTCTGATACCCCACATCATCTGTCCGGTCCCTTGGCTTGAGGCCCATGGGTTGCAGTGGAAATGTTAAGGATCGTGGGAAAAGAGACACATTAAGCTCCATCCTGAATAAAGTCCATGAGCTTCTTTATAATAGGAGATGTCAATGGGGAGAGGAAATTACTTAAGAGAATAAAGGCCTCAGGATTCTCTGACAGCTTTGCCAAGGGGCAGCCTTAAACCTGAGCTGTTCTTGACCATGGCTGTGTGGAACTGCTGCTCCCACTGAAGCCACGTGAGTAGCACTCTCTGGTCTACCGCTTCTAGAAACGTTGGTTTGGACCAGGCTTAGACTGCACAGAGAGGGGGGATGAACGGAGACAAATGAAGGTGCCTGTAGCAGGAATGCTGGGCCTGTGTCAATGCTGGGCGGAGAAGTCACGGGGCAGCTGCGTCTCTAACCCTTTCATGTCCCTCTGCGTGGAGCTGGACAGCAAGCACAGCCAGAGACCACCTGATGGCCGGGCAGAGCCTTTCTGGCTACACTTTAACCCATTCCATTCTTCATTTGTTAAAGGCTTCAGTTGGAAAGACCCAAAGATTTGCCTTTGGAGAAGAGAGATGGAATCCTGGTAAGACTTTGTAGGTATATGTGGCTGCTTGTTGAGGCTGAGCTGTCTCTGTCCACTCGTGGTTGGTATTCCAGAAATGACTGAATTCTTTCCTTCCCATTTGAAACGTTTGTCTGCGGTCTCATGTTGGGATTTAAAAGCCAGCCGTTTCTGCTGCCTCTCATCTCTCTAGGTCACTTTTCTGTTGCAAAGCCATTTTTCTCATCAAGTGGTACAAATCACCATAAATTGTCCTATTCTGCTTAGTAGAATGTCTGTGCAATAATAACATCGGTGCCTTATGTGCGCATAGCATTTTATAGTTTTAAAAGCACTTTTGCATATATTATCTCATTATGTAATGTCCTGGGCTGTTGCTTTTCCCCTGAGTGTTCTGTATTTATTCACCATTTTCACCAACTTGAATTTTTTTGCTTGCTTTCTTTTCCTACCAATTTTGAGGATGTTATTCAAGGTTTCCTCCCTTTCCCTTCATAGTTCCCCTGGGTACTATAAATGGCAAAGGAAAAAGCATATGCAAATGATACTGTTTTCTGATGGCAAAGTGAAGATAACTTGAATGCTCTTATAAATCATCCCCAAGAGTGATGTTCCAGTTCTGACCGTCAGCAGCACTAAAAACGTTTTAATGATTACACCTACCTACTTTTTTCAAATTGGTGAAACATCTTCCAGAGTCGGAGGATGGGGGACAAAACAAATTAGATTCATTTAGTAGTTTTGTATTTTGAGGGTTTTCTTTCTTTTGCTTAGTGTTATTTATTTAATTTTTTTTATTGAGGTAACATTGGTTTAGATTGTTGTTTGTGTTATTAATGTTGTTCCTCCCCTGATGGAGAAATTGTAACTTCATTAGCACCTTCTGTTTTCTTGGAATTAAATGGCTGTTTAGTATATTACTTGTGAAATAGAAGGTGCTTTGGGTTAAAGCCTCTAAGGTGATTTTGAAACTGTGTTTTAAAAAATTTTCTTTAGAGCGTCCTAGAAACTTCCTTAAGGTAGGCCAGATAATTCTCTGAACTCACTTCTCATTACCCTACCCATCTCATTTCTTGTTCCTCATTCCATCCCCAGATGTGAGGTGCACGGCAGATGCCCAGGTAGCTGCAGGGAGTAATGAAAACCAGATGACCTCAGGGTCTAAAGGGACCGAGCTGGTTGTTATGAGCTTATCTGACACTTGCCTTCCTTCTGTTATATTCTCCAGTAGCAAAAGAGCCTCCACTCCATCCTAAGGCAGTGGAAAAGCATCCCTTCTGTTAGGCATAAATAAATCTCCCTATTGCTTCTGTACAATTCAATAAATATCAAGTGCCTATTATGTAGCAGACACTGTTTTAGGTACTGGGGATACAGCGTTGAACAGATAGACAAATCGTGCTGTTATTGATAGCCCTATCCCTTGGGGTCAGAGAAGACAAGTCAAATAATTCTGCATGAAGCCCTGTAGATACTTGACAGTATTCCTGTTCTTCTGAGTCTTCACTCAGCTTCACAGGCTAATCCCCCGGTTCACCCAGTGGGATACACATTCAGGTCCTTTCTCTTTATGGATCTGTGGTCTTTGAAAACATCCTAGTTTTGTTTAATATTGAATTGATTTGTTTAAAGTGTTTTTGTTGTTGTTAAAAAGGTAACAAGATAAGAAATCACCCAGAATCCCATTACTCACTGTTAGGATGATGGTATATTTCTTTCTAACCTTTTCTAACTTGTATTTATAAAGTTGTGTCCTGTTTCTTTCCACTTACATTGACATTTTGCATTCATTATATTGGTAAGAATCATTTGAATAGTTATATAATATTCTAGTCACATAAACTTTTTAAGGTTAAGTCATAAAAGAGTGGGAGGGACCCCTTAAGTGAGCTACACAGTTTCCTTTCTACCAGGTCTCAGCTTTCTAAGGGTCCACATTTTGATGATGCTGCATGGGAGGGAGGTGCTGGGCTACATTATCTCCCGAAGATTCATCATTCTTGATTTGCTGCCTCCTTTTTTCCCCTTCTGTTCATACTCTTGTGTCTCCTCGTCATCATGCTGTGCTCATTGCTGGGAGTACAAGGCTGACTGTAGCTTCCTCGTGACAACAGCATATCCAAGTGCCGTCTCCAAGGCTGTCTTCCTGCTAGGCTCAGTCTTGAGGAGTCTGGTGGAGCCCGACCTTCTGGCAGGAGCAGTCTGTGGAGAGCCCAGAGCTCACTTTGCCCTTGATTGCAGGCCTTCAGCTCAACCAGAAGGCGCTCACCACCTTCCCCGACGTGGTGCTCGTGCGGGTGCCCACGCCCTCGGTGCAGTCAGACAGCGACATCACGGTCCTGAGACACCTGGAGAAGCTGGGCTGCCGCCTGGTCAACCGCCCGCAGAGCATTTTAAACTGCATCAACAAATTCTGGACATTCCAAGAGCTGGCTGGACACGGAGTCCCCATGCCAGACACCTTCTCCTATGGTAAGTCTTCCTGAAGAGAGTAGGAACTTCCCTTTCCATCCCTGTGTTTTCTCTCCCTAAAAACCCTACAGTATTTCTTGGCTAAGCCTTGGCTCTCTCCCTAAAAGCCCTACACTATTTCTTGGTTTTTCCTTTACACATTTTTTTATTAAGGTAACATTGCTGTGCCCTCAACACTTTCTCAGTCCCTCAGAAGTAGCAGACAGATGTAGACAGGCAATTTCAGTGCACTGTGGTAAATGCTGTGCTGAATCTCAGTGCAGGGGTATGTGGGGCTACCTAGGAGGGCTCCTGATGCAGTTTAGAAGATAGTGGGGAAGACTTCCTGAAAGAGATACTATCTAACCGAAGCTGAAGGTATCCAGACAAAGCAAGGGGGTCTGGGAACTAGTGTAAGCAGTGAGTGGAGAATAGAAAGACCTAGGAGCAAGAGAGAACTTGTCCCCTTGGTGGTGTTGCAAGTAACTTATAGATCATAAGGTTGGGAGAGTTGAGCTATAAGGCTAGAGAGATGAGAAAGACCCATGAGACAACACATGAAGGAGATTAAACTCAACTTGAGACTACAGGAAGTTATTGGAGGGATTTAAGCAAAGGTTGGTCTGATCGGAGTTCACATTATCTGTTTGGCTACATTATGGGGAAGGATTTGGACGGCACAAAGTAGAGACAAGATAGCTAATGGTAGGCTTTTTAAGTAATCCAAGTGAGCAATGATAGTCATAATAATAATAAATGTAAGTGAACAGATTCAGGAATTATGAAATAACTGGACCTGATGATTGATTGGCTATGAGGAGCATGGAGGGGCATCAAGAATGACTCTGGTTTCTGGTTTGGGCAACCAGATGTGACAGTAACAATCACTGGAAATAGAAACATGGACAAGAAGAAATAGTCAGGGGTGAGGGCTTGTGGGGGACAGAATGAATTCAGTCTGGGACATGTTCGGTTTGAAGTGTTTATAGAATGTGCAAGTAAAAATATTCCAGCAACAATGGCTAAATAGACTGGAATCCCCGAAAGAAAGTGCAGACTGAGGAAGTGGTTTGGAAACCTTCATTACATTAAGTGAAATCACAGGAGTGGTTGCGATTACTCAGGGAGAATATGTGGAACAGATATGTAAAACAAAGAGAAGGTTGAGCTGTATACCTAAAATGGTTAAAATTTAACTTTTACGTTATGCATACTTTACTACAATAGAAATAAAATAGGGGCCTCCCTGGTGGCTCAGTGAGTTAAGCACCACACTGTAAAGCATCCACTGCACCATGAGTTCAATCCCCGGCCAGGGAGGTAACCCACATGGCGCAGCAGACCTCTCCTGCCTCGCCCGCTGCTCCCCTCAGCAGTGTAATTCAGTCAATCTGCTGCTCCCCACTCTCTCTGGTGGATCCTCTCAACCCCCACGCCTGTACCCCAGTTCTTGTAAGCATAAATAAATCTTTAAAAAAATAAATAAAAGTTCAAGAAGGATGCCTTTAGGGATGCCTTTTGTGAACAAGACAGGTCTTACTAAGGGTCCACAGAATATTTTGCTTTGTAGAAATTGATGGACTACAATACTGCCTCTGTTTGGCAGAATATTGACTCCCCAAAATACAAATAGGTAAGAAATCAAGAAAGATTGTAGAACAGTCTAAAAAAGATTTTAATACACATCATTACTCACATTTTTTTAAAGATTTATTTATTTATGCATACAAGAGCTGGGGTACAGGCCAGAGTCGCGGGAGGTGAGAGGATTCATCAGAGACAGAGTGAGGAGCAGAACAGGCAGACTGACTGACATACACTGCTGAGGGGAGCAGCAGGCAAGGCAGGAGAGATCTGCTGCACCGTGTGGGTCCCCTCCCTGGCCAGCGGCAGGGATCGAACTCGTGCTGCAGTGGTTGTGGTTTGCTGCATAGTGCGTTGCTTAACTCACTGCGCCACCAGGGAGGCCCCATTACTCACATTTTAAATCAAAGTTTAAAGAAGTATAGTGCGGCCAGTTCAGGCTTTCAAGCCAGACCTTAACTTCGGTGAGACAAATCACCAGGCTTGATTTTCTTCAGAACTGGGGTACCTGTTGTTGCATAATAAACTACTAAAACCATAGTGGCTTAAAATAACACCCAAATACTATCTCACAATTGCTGTGTGACCTGTAGGACTGTATGAACTCCAGAGCTTAGGAAGCCCTGACCACATAGGGGTATTGGATAAATGTTGATTTCCTTATCAGAATCACTTTTGTGTTACAGGTGCACCGTGCATGTCTGTCAGGTCAAATGGGTTTGAATTACTTTCATCAGACACATGAGGCCTGGAGAGAATGCCCAGAGGGGTCACTGCAGTCACTCCCCAACCATCAGCCTTACTTTCACTGACTTTCACTTTTTATTGGCAGGTGGGCATGAAGACTTTTCAAAAATGATCGATGAAGCCGAGCCCCTGGGCTACCCGGTGGTGGTGAAGAGCACCCGAGGACACCGGGGTCAGTGCAGCTCTTCCTGGCCTCCATAGGGCTGCGGCTCTGCCTGGACTTAGCCTGGTCAGGCATAGCAGGCACAGTGCTTGGAGAAACACAGCTCCCCTCTCAGGAGCCTGCCATGTGCTCCCCACCCCTTTCTCTCCGCTCTCTCTGCTTTTGTCAGACCCTTCTCATCTCTTCCCTGGACTGTGGCAGCAGGCCCTGGCTCGGTTCTGACACCATTCCCGAACACCATTGCCAGCACACCCTCTGTTCTTTTGGGGGAATAGTTTCTCTGAAACGTACATCTGTTCTGTCCCTCTCTTGCTGTGAAACATTGCCCAGAACCTATGTAGCCTATTCTATAAAATCCATATTCCTCATTATGGCACAGAAGGCCCTGCATGAAGCCTCCTCACCTTTGCAGCCTGCTGTGGCTGTAGAGACCCTCCCTTATCCATTGTGGACAACTTCTCCTGTACCAGCTAAGCCAAGTATTTTCCTCTTTTCAGGCTTCTGCTCCTTTCCCTTTGCTGGGAACACCATCTTGCTCTGCTCTCCATGAATGTCTTCCTGCCTGTCCTTTACAGCCAGTTCCAGAAGTCATTTCCCCCTCTCCACATCCTTGGTCTGTCTCCCTCTCTTCCAGTCAACAGCTCTTCCCTTTGTCCATGCCTCTAGCATCATGCTGCATTTTAAGAAGGTCTTTAAGCCAGCTTTACATGGCTTTCCCCCTAAAGACGGTGAGCCGCTCAGAGGAAAGCAGGTCCTGTCCATCTGTCTCTGTGAGAACTGCATTTTGAGTTAAATGTTTATATGTGGTGTGACATAAGAGTCAAACTTCAGTCTTGTGCATGTGGATACTCAATTTACCCAGATACATTTGAAGAGACTGTTCTTTCCCATGGAAATCTCTGGGAACTCTTGCCAAAAATCAATTAACCGGGCCTCCCTGGTGGTGCAGCGGGTTGAGCGCCTCACTGTGAAGTCTCCTCGGCACAGCAGTGCTGGAGTTCGATCCCTGGCCAGGGAGGGGACCCACATGGTGCAGCAGACCACCCCTGCCTCACCTGCTGCTCTCCTCAGTAGGGTCTATCTGCCTGTTCTGCTCCCCGCTCTGTCTCTGGTGACTCCTCTCACCTCCTGCGACTCTGGCCTGTACCCCAGCTCTTGTATACATAAATAAATAAATATTAAAAAAAAATCAATTAACCATCTGAGTGAGGGTTTATTTCTGGGCTCTCAATTCTGTTGCATTGATCTATATGTCTCTCTTTATGCCAGACCTTATTGTCTTTGAGTACTGTAATTTTGCAGTAATTTTTAAAATTGGGAAGCGTGAGGCCTCCAGCTTGGTCCTTCTTTTTCACTATCGTGCTAGTTATATGGGGACCTTTGCATTTCCTTATGAATGTTAGGAACAGCCTTTCAGTTTCTGCAAAAAAGGAAATCAGGCTTTTAGACGAGATTGCATTGAATTGGTCGATCAATTTGACCTGTGCAATAGTAAGTCTTCCAGTTCCCTGAACGTGGGCTGCCTTTCTGTTTAGGTGTTTAATTTCTTTCAGAAATGTTTTAAGAGTTTTCAATGTCTGAGCCTTGTACTTCTTTGCTTAAATTTATTCCTTTTCATGCTATTACAAATGGAATTATGTTCTTTATTTCATTTTCAGATTGTTCATGGCTAAGTATCATGGTATAGGAAATGTATAATTTTAGCAGTTAAGTTAGACTCAAGTACATGAAGATAAATCTAAAGAAGTTAGTGGCGTAACGTAGACTATGCCATTGGGAAAGTTATTCATTTTGTTGACCCTTATTTCTATAAGACAGAAATAACTACTTTTGTCCTAATGGCTTCATAGGACTAGTATGAAGTGTAAATGAAATTGAAAAAAGGGGCTGGTGGTCTCACACATGGTAGAGGATTAACTGATCCTAGTTCCTTTCTTCTGTCACCCTTTTACCCCCTTGCCTTAAACAGTAGCTCCTTTATTAACTACAGACTAGAATTTCTAGCCAGCAACCAAATCCCTATTTATTTTTTAAAATATATTTTATTTATATATATTTTACATCAATTTTTATCCCCATGGATTTCCCACCACCATTTCACCAGTGCACCATCACCTCAGTCCCTTGTGCTCTTTCTGCCCTCAACCCATCCCCTCCAACCTCCTTATGAAGTGTCCCCAATTTGTCCTTGTCTTTTTGTTATGTTTTTTAACTATTATCATTGTTATTATTCTTTTCCTTGGTCACTTATTTGGTTCCCTTATATTCCTCCTAGGGGTGAAATCATCCAGTATTTTTCTTTTGCCTTCTGACTTATTTCACTGAGCATAATCCCTTCTAGCTCCATCTGTGTTTCTATGAATGACTCTAGTTTATCTTTTTTTGATTGCTGAATAGTATTCCATTGTGTATATGTACCACATCTTCTTGATCCAAACATCTGTTTTTGGTCATTTAGGTTGTTTCTGGTCTTACCTATTGTAAATAGGTGCTGCAATAAACATAGGGGTTACAGGTATTCTTTTGAATCAGTGTTTTTGTGTCTTTTGCAAATCCCTATTTCTTGCTCCCATCTCTGCTGAAAATCCTCCCTAATATCCAGAGAACGCCCATTACCTATAGCTGAATCTCAGCCAGTTTTTGATGGATGCAAGATTTCCTGGTGCCAAATAGCCAGATACTGAGATGTGTTTTGGAGATTACTTTTCAGCCCCAGGAAGGCTGGTCCCCAGCACTCTTTTCCTGAGATTTCAGAAGGGTCTTACTCTTTTTAAGGTCGTGACATAAATTTAGAAAAAATCGTCTCTTTGTTCCTTATTTGCTAACAAGAATGCTCAGATTGGGCGTGCCATTTGCAGAGCAGCCGCTGCTCTGCTCTGTTAGCTGTTCTGCAAATGTACAAGCAGGTGTTAAATAATTACAGAAGTGTAGATGATTCCAGCAGGAAATAACTTGGAGTCAAGAAGGAATGCTTTCTCCGGAGATCAATAGACGCGTAAATCATTCCTTTCGGAATTAATCATTACAGCGGACTAGTGCACTTTCTCTGTTCAGAGGAGGGAGAACGTGCGTCAGTGGCTCTCTGAATGCCTGTAGTATTTTGCAGTCCCATGTCATGTTCTGGTGTGATTGCCTTTTTTTTGGTCTCTTTCCATCTAGCCTTGAGATTCTTCCAAAGACTTCCACTAATTATGTCCTATAAATATTGACTGACACCTGCTTTATCAAGCCCAGCCTGGGGTTTGGGGAGTTAGAAAATGTATCTTTTTTTTTCTTTTTTTATTAAAATATTTTAAAATTTACATATACTTGCCATTAATTGTAATCCCCATGTATTCCCCATCACCATCTCACCAGTGCACCACCACCTCAGTCCCTCGTGCTCCCATGTTCCCTCAACCCTCCCCACCAGGTGTCCCCAGTCTGTCCTTGACTCCTCATTTTTGGTTTCTGTGTCTTTATTGCTGTTATTGTTATTATTAGTATTGTTCTTATTCCTTTCCTTGAAGAAAATGTATCTTGAACATAGACCTTGGGTGAGAGGGGATGCTGTTTTTGGAGCTAAACTGACTACATCCTTAGGGTTTTATTTTTACAGTTTCTTCAGTACAGTATTATGTCATTTTGAACCAAAGAGCAGTGGTGGAGGGAGAAGGTTGATGTTATTAAGACCTGAGAACGTAAGATTCAATGGCCATCTGAAAAAAGCATGAATCTAAGAGAAAATAGAAGTCAGTGTGAGGCAAGTTCAGGAAGAGTCGTGAATTGCCCTGGACAGGGAGCTGGGAAAGCAAGGTCAGGGTTCAGAAGCCTCTCTAATTACTGTTTTGTTCTTTGTCTTCTTAAAGGAAAAGCTGTTTTTCTTGCAAGAGATAAACATCACCTCTCAGACATCTGCCACCTGATCCGCCATGATGTGCCCTATCTGTTCCAGAAGTATGTGAAGGAATCCCACGGAAAGGACATCCGGGTGGTGGTGGTCGGGGGCCAGGTGATTGGCTCCATGCTCCGCTGTTCTACTGACGGGCGGATGCAGAGCAACTGCTCTCTGGGTAAGGTGGGACAGTCTGAGTGGGCTTGTGGGTCACGGGCGGCCACCAGAGCTTTCCATTCGCATGTTGAGACTGATTCAGTGAATTCATGTGACTCTCTCCTGTCTTCTCAGGCCTTCTGAAAGGCACCAGGGCCACAGATGAGAATTAGAATCGAGGGCCTCCCTGGTGGTGCAGGTGGTTGGGTACCACACTGTGAGGCATGAGCAGCCACTGCAGTGCAGAGTGCAGTCCCCAGCCAGGGAGGGGACCACATGGCACAGCAGGCCTCTCCTGTCTCACCTGCTGTTCCCCTCAGCAGTGTATTTCAGTAGACCTGCCTGTTCTGCTCCCCACTCTGTCTCTAGTGAATCCTCTCACCCCCGGCACCTCTGTTCTGTACACCAGTTCTTTTTTTTTTTTAATTTTTAATTTTAATTTTTTTTTAAAGATTTATTTATTTATGCATACAAGTACTGGGATACAGGCCAGAGGTGTAGGGGGGTGAGAGGATTCACCACAGAGAGCAGGGAGCAGAACAGGCAGATCAACAGAGGTACACTGCTGAGGGGAGCAGTGGGCACAACAGGAGAGGTCTGCTGTGCCATGTGGGTCACCCCCCGGCCGGCAGCAGGGATCGAACTTGTGCTGCAATGGCTGCGGTTTGCTTCATAGTGCGTTGCTTAACCCACTGCGCCACCAGGGAGGCCCTGTACCCCAGTTCTTATATGCATAAATGAATAAATCTTTGGGGGGAAAAAAAGAATTAGAGTCAAGCCCTTTCTGGGTAGAGGAAGTCATGAGATGGGAGGCAGATGAACTTGGAGCCTGTTACAATAGCTCAGGCATGAAATAATGAGGGCAGTGGTAAAAGCAGAGCATATTCTGCTTTTATATTATGATTAAAAATTGCATTTTTTCTTGTATGTATTTATTAGGAAGCTGCAGTTTATGTTTGGGTCAAATATGTAACCCCATTGCTTAAATCTGTGGATAAAGCCTATTTTACATTGTGAATAGAGATGTTCCAAAAGGGACGTAAATTCCTGTCCCCATCACAGAAAGTTGTTGTCGACGTCATTAAATGAATTTGTATTAAGAAAAAAAACAAAACACAAAGCGAAACACCTACAGGGGTGTCCCCTCTGACCTAGGAGTTAAGTCTCAGCAGTATCACTGTGATGGCCAGAGTGTGATCCCCAGCCCACCAGGGAGGGACCCACAGGGCGCGGCAGACCTCTCCTGCCTCGCCCGCTGCTGCCCCCAGCAGTGTGCTTCAGACAATCTGCCTGTTCTGCTCCCCACTCTGTCTCTGGTGAATCCTCTCGCCCCCTTACCTCTGGCCTATACCCCAGTTCTTCTACACAAAAATAGAAATTAAACAAAACAAAAACTGGGCCTCCCTGGTAGTGTAGCGGGTTGAGGGCCGCACTGTGAAGCATCTGCTGCCTGTACAGAAGTGTGAGTTCGATCCCCGGCCAGGGAGGGGACCCACATGGCACAGCAGAGCTCTCCTCCCTCGCCCACTGCTCCCCTCAGCAGTGTACTTCAGTCGATCTGCCTGTTCTGCTCCTCACTCTTTCTCTACTGAATCCTCCCATTTCTGGCCTGTACCCGAGCTCTTGTATGCATAAATAAATACATCTTAAAAAAAACCAAACTCCTACCATCAGATGAATATACCAACTCTAATGACAAAGAGGCTGAGAGAGTGATTTCATTCTTTCATTAATACTAGTTGAGCAGAGTCTATGATTGCTGTTGGGGGTGTAGCAACCAATCAGAGAGTCCTTGCCTTCTGTAGCTTTGGTCCAGTGGCAGAGAAAACACACGCAGGCAGATCACCTTCACATACTGTGATGCAGTGGTGCACAGAGGCCAGTAGGGGCAGACTGACCCAGCACTGGCACCTCACCCATCATCTCACTTCAGAATGATCGTGTGGGGCACACACTTTTGGACCTCCTGCATTATCATTGTGTCCACTTGAGTCACCTTACAGAAACCCTTCTTTAACTCGGAACCACACATTACAGGATCTAGCCTTGTTGCTTTTCTTGGTGAGCTGTTAAAAATAGTTTTATAGCCTTTTCCTTATGTAATACCATAGGGAAGAAAAAGGACAGTGTTAAAATAAAGATGAATTAAAATTAAGATATTAATTACTGGTCCTGTGAATGCAACTCTTAAGTCATAAGTCTTTCCAGGGAGATGAAAGGAGATAATTAAATCTGAGGTCTTAGCTTTCTAACAAGTAAGGGCACTCAGAAGCCTTGTCCCTGGTACAGGATTTTATCTACAGACCTCTCCATCTTCTTTTATAAAGATTTATCTTTTTTTTTATTCATACAAGAACTAGGGTACAGGCCAGAAGTGCGGGGTGGTGATGAGAGGATCCACCAGAGACAGAGTGGGGAGCAGAACAGGCAGATTTGACTGAAACACACTGCTGAGGGCAGCAGCGGGCACAGCAGGAGAGGTCTGCTGCACCATGTGGGTCTCCCGCCTGGCTGGCAGCAGGGATCGAACTCGTGCTGCAGTGGCTGCGGTTTGCTTCATAGTGCGTTGCCCAACCCACTGCACCACCAGGTCAGGCCCTCTCTCCATCTTCTTTAAACATAAAGTTAATTTTGTTTTTCTAATTTTAAAAAGAATGGAAGGTAGAAATTTTGGAAAATACGACGAAGTCAAATAAAAAAGATCTTTATTATTAATCTCAGCATCGGAGACACCTGGTATTGACATGACCCTTCCAGGTGTTTCCCCATAGGATCAAAAACTATGAACAACTTTATTAATGGGCATAGAAATGTTCTTTCTGGAGCCTCCCTGTTGGTGCAAGGGGTTAAGTCAGTGCAAGGGGTTAAGTCACAACACTGTGAAGCTTTTGGCAGCCACTGCAGCACGAGTTCCATCCCGGCCAGGGAGCTGACCCACATGGTGCAGCAGACCTCTCCTGTCTGCCCTGCAGCTCCCCTCAGCAGTGTACCTCAGCCAGTCTGCCTGGTCTGTTCCCCACTCTGTCTCTGGTGGATCCTCTCACCTTACGCACCTCTGGCCTGTACCCCAGTTCTTATATGCATAAATCTTTTTTAAAAATGCTCTTTCCTCAATTGAGAGAGAGATTCTAATGTGTCCTTTTTTCATAAACAAGTACTAACTGAGTACCTCTGGCGTACCAGGCACAGTGATTTTCAATATTTCCAATCCTAGTAAACATCTTTTGTTACATAACAGTATCTCCTTAACTGTGGGATGACCGGGGTCAGAGGTTATACATATTTTAAACTCCAGAATAAAGAAATGGCCATATTGTTTCCCCAAAGGATGTTCTGGTTTCCATCCAGGCCTTTGGGGAGTAGTGCAAGTGCCCTCCCCAGCACCCCATCTGTCCCCCGAAGGACCCCTTCCTCCTTGCTAAGTGTCTGGCGTGACTGCTTTCCCCACAGGCGGTGTAGGCGTCATGTGCCCGCTGACAGAACAAGGCAAGCAGCTGGCTGTTCAGGTGTCCAACATCCTGGGCATGGACTTCTGTGGCATCGATCTCCTCATCACGGATGATGGCTCCTTTGTGGTGTGTGAGGCGAACGCCAACGTCGGTTTCCTGGCCTTCGACCAGGCATGCAACTTAGATGTGGGTGGGATCATTGCAGACTACACCATGTCCTTGCTGCCAAGCAGGCAGACTGGGAAGATGGCCCTCCTCCCAGGACTGTCTACTCCCAGAGAGAAGAAAGAGCCAGACGGCTGCGCTTCAGCTCAGGGAGTCGCTGAGAGTGTCTACGCCATCAACAGTGGGTCTACCTCTAGCGAGAGTGAGCTTGAACTGGGAGAGATCCAGGATTCCTCAGCAGGCACCAGGGGGGCCCCATCCCCCACGTTGCCCGAACCTGGCTACAACATCAACAATAGGATAGCTTCAGAATTGAAACTTAAGTGAATTCCTACTTTCTGGCAGCATTTAAACCAAATCCTACTGCTTCCCTAGTAGTTTTGAGTGAATAAAATCTGGACTAATGCGATCTTATTTGCACAGAAACTAGAAATCCCATCTGGGCACTCCACAGTATTTCTAACGATGATTTGAGCAAATGGCTTTGCTTTGTGATTTTTACAAAGACTATGGTTAAAAACAGTCACCAAGAACAACATCCCGGCTGACCCATTTGAGACCAGTGTCTGCTGCGAGCCCTCGGCTACCATGGTTGACTTTAAGGCTTTCACTCTGTGCTGTTGCTTCTCGCTTTGCTCCTAGAGCCCATTAACTCAGAAGGGCTCCTGGAAATACAAACCTCGACGGCAACCACCAGACACAGGCGTGTGCTGAAGTGGTGGAACCTGACGGCAGTTACGTGCACTTTGTTAAATGTGTGTGTGATGCTTGGCGAATACACTCAAACACTACTAGAGGACCCTCTCTGCTCCTCATCCGTCACCGTCTTGACCATTTCTCTGACACTCAGGATACGGTGATTAGGGAGCTTCCTCATTAGCATCGTCAGTGAAGCACTTTGTAGAAAGTGAGGTTGAACATCCTTTGACTTACTGTTTGGCAAACATCTGGTCTGTAACTGGGGCTTTCTACAAATTGTTTTGCCACTTCAAATGTATAGACCCTGCCTCACCAATGCCAGCCCCAGCAGCCTCTTGTACCTTCGCTGCCTTTGGCCTCAGCTGGAAACGCACTTCAGTGAGCTAGTGGCCACATACTTTCTTAAACGTGCACTAGAATAGAACACCATGAACTTTCTTTTCAATGGACTCTGTTCACTTATCATCCAGAAGCTAGTGGGTATTTATCATAGAAAGCTACTGGAAGGAATCTTTGCTCACCTCCTTTACTAAAACTTGTGTCCTGTTTAGATGTAAATTTTCTTGTCCAAGTAGGTGTCATGAACCTGTTGGGTAGATAGAGCCATTGGAAACACTCCAGTCCCCTTGATATTCTAGTCTTATCCAAGTTCCAGAGACCTGTCCTTACCCACTTTTCCAAACTGGGGAGACTCAGGTATCAGGAATTACTCATTGCACTTTGGGAAGGGGATACTGTAGACATGACTCCAAGTACTTTCATTTTAACTCTTTGAGTAGCAGATGATGATCCTGTCCCTGGAAGAAATTGTGGGGATGGAGTATTCCCATTTCTGCTTATATGAAATGTGACTGAGAAATGAGCAAGACTCCTTTTTTAACCAAATACACTAAAACATATGCACTCAAGAGTTATCATAACCAGAGTTACTTCCTTGGAGATGGTACTCTGGAGCTGTGATTTTGCATATGCTAACACTTAGAATTTCTCTTTGGAGTTACCGTCAAGCCATGCAAGGAAAGAGGCCTCAAACCTCATACTCAGATCTTGTTACTTATATCACCTCTCCCCAGAGGTGGTGTCAAGCTACACCACCCACTGTACTTATCAGACTTATTTTCTAGTGCTTTTGGACTGTTAAAAAAATCATTCCTCAAAAAATAAACCTAACCACGAAGGATAAAGACTTAACTAACCCTCACTTGTGAGTTTTCCAGAGAGCGTATAGAAATATTCTTAGTGAGGTCTGCACTAAACACACCTCCTCTCAAGGTAACTACTTTGAGAGGAGCAACACCCATGATAGGTATGTAAATTCCTGTACTTATTCTGCCATAAGTGAAAATGTATGTCAAGGCAAATGATTACATTTTTCACTACACCTTTAAATAGAAATTGACTTTTAAAATATTGTGGCTAAAATCAGATCTCACCAAGTAAGTCGTACAGTTGGAAAATACCCAGCACTGTGTAATGCACATGTCACACTACACAGTTGTAGTTTAAATGCAGTCCATCATAGGTGCATATGCTACGAAGCTGCAGCTCTGGTCATGTGTCTTGTACCACTGAAAAATAATTCTACTTCGCCCCTATACAGGGTAAGACATCTACCTTATACCACTCAGGAGGAATTTAGGAGGATAGTTCTAGGTCCGTTCTCTCTGGGATTGGTCGAATACTTTGTAAACATCTGAACCAAGCAATAACATCTGGAAGCTACAGTCACTCCCACTGTTTAGTGGAAGCCCCTTCTCCCCCACTTTATCTGAAAGATGCTGGTGGGACCCATCCTGAGCAGAATAGCTCTGGGTGCTTTCCAGATTCATCAAGCGGGATCCAATTTCCAGCTGTTCCTGACATCTGTAGTCATTGGCATTGTTGCTTGGAAACTAGCCCTGTCTAGAAGCAGAGAAAGCTGGGTCACAGCTGGAACATAGCCTCCCTCCAGGATTTCCCATGCTGGCTGTGAGCCCAGTGAGCCCCAGCCAGGTGGCTGGACCACACTTGTCACAGCTGCCCCCCAAAGCCTGCTGGGAGGAACATGGGGCACAGAGCTAGGTACCAGTTCTGGCTGGCCCCAATAAAAGCTATTGGACCTTGTGCAGTTAATCAGATGGACTCTGCCTCCATTTCTCCATCCTTCAGAGAGGGTGCCTATTCTAGAGGTAATTCTTGGGGTCGGAGTGAGTTAATGAGCGCAATATGTGGGGAGGGTTTTATAACAGATTCTTATCACCCCCCTTCCCCAAGGGAGTTAAGAGAGGGGCCATGAAGCCTTGGCATTAGCACACTAAACAGTGGTAGGAACCCTGAAAAAGGATGTAGCTTCTCAGGGGCCTTATAACCAGAAAGGAATAAGGCTCTTAGTGTGTGCAGTCTTCTGGATGTACCATATATAACCTGAATCTCTTGGCCCATATACCAATTTACAGTCTTCCTATGTAACATGAGTTGCAGTGTCTGTATATGGTCTTCCAATTCTCTGGTAATAGCATCTTGAAACTGGTCAAAACTTGAATGCCAGTAGCTCAGTCACTCAGAATATATATGGTTCTACACTGGGAAAAATGTCTTCATGTTCTCTGTCTGATCACTGAGGGGCTTGGGCTTACCAGAATGTGAATTTTGGCCTTTAGGCTTTTAAGATCTGATATAAAATATATATATAAGTAGATCATAAGCCGTTAATGTCATGATTGCAGGCTCTTTGTGCCCAGCTAAGAGGAAATTCCATGACAGTGAGGGAGAGGGTGAGGAGGAAAGAGAAAGGTCTGGGATAATTTTGTGACTGAGGTAGTTCCAGTGGGAGAAATAAGAAATTGGGAATTCTAGTGGGAGGAAGGAAATGATTCTGCTGTGGATTTTAATGAAAGAATCATGAATATGTATTGTTTAGGAGTAGGGGGGTCTTTGAAACAGTTTGCTGTGAAGATAATGAGGTGCACGTATTTCCATCCACCTTCATGGAAGCGGGAGAGACCTGCCTCCCCCTTCCTTTGATGGAGCGTGTTCTGAAGAGAACACTGGGAATGTAAATGAGAGGACGATCGAAGCTGCTGACGAGGTGTTCCAGGATGGCCCTCCCAGAAATTAATGAGCCACACCACCAAGTGCAGACAAGCCTAGAGCCACAGCCCTCGGAGGGGTTTAAGGAGCCGTGTCCGTGAAGACAAAGGCAGTAAAATACAGCATTTCAACCTGAGAAACTTTCGCACCTGGATGAGGCTTCTATTTGCTGTCAGACTATACAGACATTTTGGGGTGAACCCTGACAGCAGTCACCATTGCCACTGTCCCTGAAGGTGGCGTTCTCGGATCTGGCCCTGGAGCCTGTTGAAAGTCTGGTGCTATTTTTGATGGCCTGAGACTCAAGATCACATCGTGGCTTTGAAATGTTTTTATCTGGAAGACTACCCATCCTGGGAATAGGTTGTTTTCATCTTTCCTTAAAACTATTATGCTCTCGTTCCAAGTTTATGGCTGTGCTCTGCAGCTCTCCCTAAAATCACCTAGCTGGGTATGAGAACTTTGCTCCTTCAAGCCTTTCTATTTCCATCTCCAGGTGTGGCTCCCATGCCAGCATGTGGCATTGTCCTGGGCCCCGGGCTGGCACCCCCCTCTCTGTTTGGGCGTCTCACTCTGCCATATAGTATGCACAGGGGCTCTGAGGCAACATTCATAAAGTCATCTATAGAGCCAAATTTGAGGTCGTAGGAAGAGAAGCACCTTGGAGACCAGCTCAGGCCCCCATTTTTATCTGGGGGATCTGAATCCCAGAGGCTGCCATCACTGAGCTAGTGAGCAGCAAGGCTCAGACACAGGCAGTCTGACTGTCCGTCCAGTGGACACACTGGACTCTCCTGTGCTGTCTACAATGACTGCCCTCCTGGACCCATCCTCTGCCCATTCCCCTCTGTTCTGTTCTGAGCCCCTGTTCTAGATCAGCTTGGCTCCAGGTGAGAACCCCAAGGCATTATGAGATTTCCAGTGTGAAAGTTGGCTCCTGACCTGTGCCTCTTTTCAACCAGTCAAGACCATTTAGCCTCACCTTCTACATCATCAGTGATGGGATGAGGGAGGTCCCTGCCAAACTAACTGAAGACTTCGTTGGCCCCCATTCAGCTGACGTCACCCCACTGGGGAATGTTTTGGGTTTCCAAAGACTTCGGTGGGTCTCTGTGAAGGCCGAAGACTTAAAGACCCCTAACTTGCTCTAGCAAGAATCCCCAAGGCGTACCCCACTGGTACATGTGTTGCAGTTAGTCTTCCACAAAGCCACAAGCTTCCCAGGGCAGCCCTCTTGGCAGCCAGTCACTGGGCGCCTCTTTCCTGTTGCAGCCCATGTCAGCTGAGATTCTCTGCCCTTTGAGATCCAGAACAGTTTAGTAACTCTGGGCTGCAGTTCTGAGCCTTAGGATCTCTGATTTCTAAGGGACTTACAATTTTGCAGTTACTGCTCACTCTGGACTTCTGCTACCTCATTTTATGCAACAGCGGTGTCTCCTTTCTGCTCTGCATCAGCTGAGACATGAAGCTGTTTCTCCCCCACTTCCACACACACCAAAGTTCAAATGAGTCATTGAGTCTACTTGTGTTGATGTGGGAGGAAACAAGACATTGCAGCAATGCAGACATGTCACCCCCATTCATAAGATGTCCTGATGCACTACAGAAGAATCCACCCACCTTCCACCCCACATGCACCTAGTCCCTCCTTAGAACAGCCAGACCTACTTGTGTTTTTATGTACAGCGGCTTATCCATTCCATTTCTTAATGTGATTCCTGCCAACACCTATAAGATTTTTCCTCCTACCACTTATTAAAGGTGGCTCACTAAAGGCATTTTCCTGAACAAAAATGGCGCCCTCCAAAAAGAACCGCCATGTTCTTAGGATGACATGTTTTCATTCCCCCTACATGAGGCAGGCATCACAAGCACCATACTCACCACTAGCTGTCAGGGTTGTCATGCTTTTTGGGATGCAACATGGACTAATGTAAAGGGTGCCAGTTTGAGCCAGGCAATGCTGATTCAAATCCTGACTTGATAAAGTATAGCTTGTGTGACCTAGGGAAAGTTGCTTAATCTTGCTAAACTTCTTTCATCACCTATAAATGTGACACAAAAACATAATCTTGAATGCAAAGCACTTAACCACATGCCTGTCTTTCAGCAGGTTCCTTTCCTCTTGCTTGCTCCACGGTCAGCAATCACAAACACCTCCTTCCCATTCTTATGGCTCAGTGCCAAGGGATAAAAGCCAGCAGACAGCAGCTTTCCAGCTGGGAAAAGAGATGCTGGGGCTGCTGCAGGTGGGGGTAGGGAGGGGGCAGCTGCTGGAACATACTGTGGTTTGGGCTTGATGAGTGGAAGGCCCCATCCATCCTTGAAATTCTGTGACGCTGCAGTGTAAGATATAGGGGGTGTATTTGGCTTGGAAAAATTCTGGGAGAAAGGCTGCTTCAGACAATTGGAGGCTGCGCAAGCTGATGAGCAGCCTGACCTTGGATGATTTGGCACCTGGTTTTTTTTTTCCTTTTTTTTTGGCACTTCCGATATTAGGCATGCTGGCTTTGCATCAAATGGGAGGAGGAGGTGCCAGGAACTTGAATTAAATCTGTCAAACAGAGGGTGAGGGGAGTGTAGAAAGCCTGGGGGTTGTGCTAGGAACTCTGATAGTCCGACAGCACCATCTGGACTTGGCAGGGATGATGGCCCTGAGATCAGATGGAATTAGCCAATAAAGCATAAAATTGTGCTGTCGTGGGCCTTGGTGGAACTTGAGTGGGAACTCCCAGAATCTCTCATTTAGAAGGAACAGTGATCTATATACGGGGAGAGCTGGGGCTTTTGGTCACTCTGCACAAAGACTAATAAAGACCTTTGTGAAGGCAGGACAAAGCGGTGGCTGCTCCGTTTAGTCCCACCTGTGAACCTCCAGAGCTGCAGTGGTGTGCTGGAATCATCCATGAGAGTGGTTATAATTTCAGGAGTTGTGTGCACCGGTGTGCACAAACATTAAAACAAATTATAAAAACCTGCAATTCATTCAGAACTTAGGCAATACTCAAAACTTACCGCTTCCCATTTATCTTACTACATTTTACTGTTGTCTATGCTCTTGAGATTATTGACAACATAACACTTGGATGGTGGAGATGCTATTTAATGGTGTAACCCAGTCCCTGTTCATGACATCACAGTGGTAGCGCAGTATCAGCCACAGAGGCCGTGACCAGCCCATAGAGAGGTAAGCACTATGTAGCAACATTTTTGTTCCCTAGAGAGCTGGTGGTTAAACATTTATCAGCATACCACTGCCACTGGGTGACCAATGAAGTGATAGAAATAGGCGTTAAAAGTCAATTCCAGGGAGGTCGTAGGAGCATGTATTTCTTTGAAGTAAGAACCTCGGTGTAATGTGCAGCACTGACTTGAGAAGGAGAAACACTGGAAGACATTGCTTCACAGCTTGTTTTGGCTCACCTGCTTTTTTATTTGAGAAATCTGTTTTGTTTGCCCCATACCTTAGAGTGACTTATGAGGTTCTGACTCACCTGCGGTTATGCTCTAGCTCTGTTCCCTCCAGGAGAGTGAACAATAGATTTTGCTGCCTAATTGGTAAACTGAAATGCGTGGTAAAGAGTAGCTTAACTAAATACTAAGAGAGCCCCTTTTCCAAGTGGTTTACACAGCAATAACTATGTTAACTCCTCCAACAGAGGAGAAATCATTTATAAATGATTGTTTTGCTGGTTTTGCTTTTTATTAAAATTATTACTGTGGAACAGAATGCTCTCTTTGCCTTTGTCTTCAAAAACTCTGCCTTTTGGTGGTTCTTTTTAAGTGGGAATCACATGCTGAATCTACATTTTATTATTTTCAGATGATAAATGAGGGAAAAGCTTCATAGAAACTTCGTCCTATTCACTTGCACACCAGCTGCATTCGGAAAAAACCATAATTTTGCTTTCAAAGGCAGAGTGTCGTCTGAATTGTACTAGTGCCAGCTCCCAACTGTCAAGATGATGGAGGGAATACTAATGCAGATGGTATGAGCTTGTCATGGGCCTGCTCAGGGAGTGCTCCAGGACTGACATTTGAATTAAGATTCAAATAGCAAGTGAGTGCTGAAATCCATTAAAAATGACTGGTAAGAGTCCTGGGAGACTAAAAGAATCTGTGTTTCCCCCCTAAACAAACAACAATGACAGGTCAGGCTGAGCCTCTGGGACTTGTAGGTTGCTTCAAAAGGCTTCCTGGGACAAAGTGAGAATTTGGAGAACTATGGTCAGGACCAGGCCTGAGACCCTTGAACTCAGACTGTGAACTTGTATGGGTCAGGGGACCCCGCCTGAGGCCAGAGGGTACGGGGTTGCTGGTTTGGAGCCAGGGGTGATAGTGGGTTCGATACTATTAGACCACAGAGTGCTCCTCAATCCAAACACTGGGGGAAATGACCTCCGTTTGTTTTTTTTTGTTTTATATATGAAACTCTTCAAACTATACAAAGTAGAATATTTAAGTGAACTCCCCAGGTTTCAAATGATCAAAAATCTCTTTTCCCTGCATCGATCTGTATCTTTAAGCATTTGCACATAAATCTCCACACTATGTCTTTTCTCTGCTGTATACTTGAGGGTGCATCTCTTTTTTAAAAAGAGGATGTTTCCTTATACTTTCACTGCATAGAACAAAAATTAATCTTTCCTTGATACCACCTAATCTCCAGTCCAGAGTTAAACCCCCAGCCGTCTCAAGAAGAGCTGCGTTTAGCGGCATCATAGACAGGAGTATTGGGGTAGGGGGACAGGAAGTGCTTTGGAAACAGTGTTGATTGCTTCGCTGCCATCCTGACTGTGGCTCTGGCAGAAACCATGGTGAGGGCCCCAGGGGAGGGCTCTTCAGGTTGGCTACAACGCCTTCCCATGTCGGGGCATCTTGGACTTTCTTCTCCTCTAGGCATAAGCCCCTGAGACATCCCCTTCGTTTTCTGGTGTCCACAGCCTGCCTCTTACTGGCCCATGCTGGGGGCTCCCGCTGGCTGTCACACTGGCACCCCAGATCGCTTTTCCTGCGGATGCAACTCTCACTGCAGGGATTTCCGAAATCAGGGAAGAGGCTTCCGCCAAGGACTGTTGTTCTTCCACCAGCCTCCATCTACTGCGCCCTCAGTGACTCACAGCTCTCTGGGTCTCCCAAAGGCCTTTGCTTCTTTGTCAGAACCCTTTGAGTTGCTCCCGGGTCAGAACAGCTGAGCAGCAGCACGAGGCGGCACAGCTCGACTTCTCTGACTGAAGACCCCTGACAACGGGGCACGCTGCTTGCCGAGAGGTTCCCTTTTGCTCTAGAGAACACTCTTAAGGCAGTTGGTGAAATCTGACTGGTCTGAACTTTATTGCCTGATGACATCATACCAACATGAATTTCCTGACTTTGTGATGGAGCTGGTGAGAATATGTAAAAATAAAGAGCGTATTTTTAGAAAATACATTAAATATTGAGGGAGGAAGGGACATCACGTCTGCAAGTTTCAAATGGTTCAGAATACAATGGGCATCTATAAAGAGAAAATGACAAAGCCAGGGAGCAATGTGTTCACATTGGGGAATCTGGGTGAAAGGCAGATGGGATTCCTCGCATAAATTGAATAAAACTGACATGTCCGCCTCCTCTGCTGGGTTCACCTCCATTACATGTTGTGTTCGGGAGTATTTTCTTAGCGCTCTTCCTTATCTTTCCTGGCCCACTTCTCCGTTTCCGTGGAACTAATGACCATCTCCATGATACTCTCAAATATATCTCCTGAACCCAAGCTGCTTTCCTTAATGTCAGATTGCTTGTCCAGTTGCCTGCCTTTTCTCTCTCCTCAAGTGCCTCATTAGGATCTCAAACTCAGCATAACCCAATCTGATTTCATGTTCTTGTCTCTGCCCCACACACTTGCTCCCCCTTCGCGGGTCTCCTACCTGAGGACACAACGCTGACCACTTGCTCAAAACAGAAAAAATACACAAAACTCCAGTGGTTATTTTTAGCTGCTTTCTTCCTCAACTTCCACATTTAATTTTGTCCTTTTTGACATCTGACCTTTAAACTATGGGACATCTTCTTTCACTGAAATAAATTTTGCTTTGTTCATTAAGATGTTCTGGGAGATTTGCAATCTTTAAAAAGGTTTGTAAGCAAGGACACTATTCATAATAAATACTCCTGGTTTTACACCCTGTCTCAATGGTAATCTTGTTCATATGTCTTTCAAGCTGGCTACTAGTTGTTAGTCATTGACACTGTGTGTGTTTCATAAATGAAACACTTGTCTCAATCACATTGTCATCAATCTTGCTGAATATAAACAAAGACCCTTTCTGTCAAATGAAATGATGACATGATACGTCATTCACATAATGCTGCCTCACCTTTTTTGAAGCATTTGCTTTGCCATATTTGTTTTGTGACCTCTGGTTCTTGAGAGGGTTGGACTTCATAGAACCAGCGCGAACAAGACACCTCGCCTGCACACTGTGCGTCTGTAGTGGGGCCCACTGGCAGCAGAGCAGTTCGGTTCTAATCTTGGTCACCGGGGGCCTGTGCACAATGCAGATCCGCAAGTATGCAGGCCCACAGGTGTGCAGTGATAAAATGCTGCAGGGTGACTGTCTCTGGTGAATCCTCTCACCCCCCCACACCTCTGACCTGTACCCCAGTTCTTAACATGCATAATTTTTTTTAAATGCTGCAGAGTGGACAAACAAAGCAACTGCTCACAGTGAATTTTCCTTAAAGTTTTATAGACAACATGATGTAACTTGTAACTGAGCATATGTACTTGTTAGTAGAAAACAAAACTAACTAGTGTTGATCCTTTTACACCTGCACATGGTATTGAAGATGTTTCAGAAAGATGTGAGTACCTGGTGGGCAGATCAGAGACGTAGCATCACCAGAACCCCTGGTTCTCTCCAACCTGTTACACCCTTTTGTAAGGTAAACCACTTTTTGCAGAGATCTTTGGAATTGAGATTATGTCCTGCATCACTATATCACGTATAAAAATAAATTTTCACCGAGGTTTCCAAAAATGAAGGCAAAATATTTAAGATTAAGAAAGAAAATCTGAGAATTTGCCATCAATCACTCCTCACTATAGAAAATACTGGAATTTATCAGTAATGTGAGCCCAGATGGAAGGTGTGAAAAGCAAGAAGGAATAGGATGACTTTATAAAATAAATAGCCTATGGATTTAAGATATATTTGAGGGCCTCCCTGGCGGACTAGGGGTTAAGTCTCAGAGCTATTGCTACAACAACCTGAGTTGTTGACCCAGGGAGCTGACCCACATGGCACAGCAGACCTCTCCTGTCTCACCTGCTCCTCCCCTCAGCAGTGTATTTCAGTCAGTCTGCCTGTTCTGCTCCCCACTCTGTCTCTGGTGAATCCTCTCAACCCCTGCATTTCTGGCCTGCACCCCAGTTCTTCTATGCATAAAATAAAAATAAATCTTAAAAAAAGATTTTTAAAACAAGTAACAATAATAAAATATATTTAGAAGGAAGTAAATGAAATTAAAAGATTTTAAAGACCTGGCATTTTCTAAGACAGGGGTAGATATCTTGAATAATTTTAGACTTGATAAATTATGAACAAATATTTGAATTACTGGGGTAATCATTAAAAGAACTGAAACACACTAGTTTACAAACTAGTGTTGGAGGGGTAGGAGGAGAAAATGGAATGAGAAAAATGTATCATCAATCCAAAAGAAAGAGAAAAAACATGCAGAATAAATAGAAGGCACAAAATAAGGTCATAGATGTAAAGCTAAATAATTTAGTATATAAAGAAGATAGAAATGGGCTAGATGACTCTTTAAGTTACAGGTATAGAAATATCTAATATTTTTATGAGCGATATATCTAAAATGTAGATGTAGATGAGCTGAAAGCCAGAAGAAATAGCAAGGATTTTAGTCAGAAATTTAGTTGGGAAATCAGAAGCCTCTCCAGGCATTTTTCAGTAGCTTTATTTAATACAGGGAATGAAAGGCTTACACGATCTTTGAAATGGCTACGTCACACAGACTGGGGGCCAGAGGTTAGCAAGCAGCCTTCACTGGAAATCTGCCTCCAGGAAAACAACAGAGGATGCTTCTCAGGAAGATTAAAGGCTGTGCCTTCTCATCTAGCTTTTAAATATTTTGCAGTTGCCCCTCATAGGATAAATTTAACCAGGGTCAAGAAAGGAAAGAGATACTGGGAATGTAGTTTCAAGCTTCCCCTTTGATGCCTAGCTGAAATACAAGCAATTCAGCATAAAAGGAAATAGGAATAGCAATAATAATAATAGCAGACCAAAATAGACTTGGTCAAAAGCTTTACTAGATTTGAAGAGAATCACTTCATAATACAAAAATAAATAAAGGTTTTATTCATTAGGAAAGTATTTGAATTTGTATTTGCCTAATAACAAAACCTCAGGATGTATACATTGACAAAACTGCAGAGAACAGACACACCCAAACAGTAACCCCTCTATCCCATTTCTCTTTCCATAGTCTCAGTTACCCATGATCAATAGCAGTCCAAAAATCCTACATACGATAAGCTATTTTGGGAGAAACAGACCACATTCACATAATTTTTATGACAGCATATTGTTATATTGGTTCTGCTTTATTATAAGCTGTTAAACTCTTACTGTACCTAATTAATTAATCTTTCTCATAGCTGCATATGTATAGGGAAAAACAGTATATATAGGGTTTAGTGCTATCCCTGGTTTTAGGTATCCATTGAGGGTCCTGGAATGTGTTCCCTACAAATTAAGAGGGGACACTACTGTAATCATATTGGGTAGATTTTACACTTCTCTTGCAACTGAAAAATACAGCAAGGATATGCACGATTTGAAAATGTGAATGAACTTGAGTTAATGGGCACATATACAGCACTATGCCCCATAATGCCATTCTTTTCTAGCATACACAGAACATTTACAATTTTAACCATACCCTGAACCATAAAGCAAGTCTCGACCAATTTTCAAAAGTCAAAATTACACACAACATAGTTCACGATATCAAAAAATAAACCAACGTCAACAAAGTAACTAATCACCCTTTCTAGAAATGAACAATCATACTTCTAGATGATTCTCTAAAAAAGAAATATTTAGAACAAGATGACAATTTTAAAAACTACATTTCACGGGATCGACTAGTATTTAAAGGAAAATTTATAGACTTACCATGCCAGTGGTAGAAAAGCAAAAAGACTGAAAATCAAATTAAGACATGGGAAAAAGCAGGAAATTATGGTCTATAAACAAGAGGAAAAGCAAGCCAATAAGAATAATAAATTTAAACAATATAAGCATACCTGTTCGATTGCACTTTGCTTTCTTGTGTTTCATAGATGGTGATGTTGCACAAGTTGAAGGCGAGCGACAACCTGTATCAAGCAAGCCCATCAGGGCCACTGTTCCAATAACTCAGACGATAGTTGTCATTTTTTAGCAGTAAAATATTTAATTAAGGTATGTGCGTTGGTGTTCTTAGCCATAACACAATTGCACAGTATTATGTAAATCTAAGTTTTCTATGCACTGGGAAACCAAAAACTTCCTGTCACTCTCTGTAGGGTGATTATACAATTATTGTAGTTACCTAGAAGTGAAACCACAATATCTCCCAGGTGTGTCTGCAACCTTATAAGTCTACTCAAGTGGGAAGGATTCATGAATAAAGAAGAGGGAATAGATAATAGAGCAGAGGGAAAGAGAGGAGCCAGTGAATATGGTGAAGGAGAGAGCTAGAGTGTGATGGAATGGATTTTGAAGGACTATTTTAGACTAGGGAAATTCTAATAATTTCTTTTAAATTACCTGCTGAAGAATTGTTGATCCTCCTCTCCACTCTCCAATCTCCAAAAGCGTTCACTGACAGCTGGTTTATATTTGGGAGTGCAGGTGCGAATCAAGAAGGGTTGTATCTCAACAGATGTGAAAAATCAGCTGCAGGATGAGGAGTGGAGAGTGAGGATGCAACTGAAGCTGAAAATAAAAGTGAGATATAGTTGGTAGAAAAGTAAGGCCTGGGACTTCACAGCCATCTGGGAGTATCTTAAGAATGCTCGAAGGATGGGATGAGAGTTCCTGAAGGGAGAGTGATCCACTGACATTTTTGTTATACCTGTGTGGTGCCAGCAAGGCACGGAGCAGGTTCTCAATGATTGCCGCAGACGGGTCAAGGAGGAGTCCTGGAGCCCTCAGCGGCTTTTCAGGCTTCTATTACTCTTTACGTCATTAGTGACCAGGTACACGGCAGGCAGCGAGGCCTGCAAGTCCCTTGGCCCCCAGCGAATCTTTACTCTCTGGGCTGCTGTTACTTATACTTTCTATGCTTCTACATCTCTTTCTTCTCTTCTCTCTCTCTCTCTCTCCCACTCTTCTGTCTCCTGGCGTCCTCGTGATGCCACCCTTATACACCGTGTATCTCAGCCCAGGTGCACCCACTTGCGCATGCCCACACCCTCCTTGAGGTGCCCGCCATCAGGCGTGCGTGCAGGACCGCAGGTGTCCATCATCACACCAATGGCGCGAGGGTGGAAAAGCCTGATCACTCTCATTTACCTTGCAACCTGTCTGAGTGGATTATTTCCTGAGTGAGACCCATAAAATTGGTCCTTGACTTGTATATGGCCTCCAGGAGCAGATCGACCCAGGAAGTGGTGCTAACGGGCAGTATAGGGTAAATGGAAAAGTCTCAGGCTTTTCCGCCCTCCCGCCGTTGGTGTGGTGATGGACACCTGCGGTGCTGCACCGTGCCTACGTGGGCATGCGCAAGTGAGTGCACCTGGGTTGAGACACAGGGCGTATAAGGGCAGCATCATGAGGACGCCAGCAGAAGACAAGCAGAAAGAGACAGACAGACAGGTCTGCCAGCCTCCTGGCCCTCCAGCGCCCCTGCCTGCCGTGTACCTGGTCGCCTCTGATATAAAGGGCAATAAAAGCCTGAAAAAGCCACCGAGGGCTCCAGGACTCCTCCTTGACCCGTCTGCTCGGAATCGTTGAGAACCTGCTCTGTGCCCTGCTGGCACTACAGCAGTCTGGAGGGGGAAAACGATGTGGTAAGTGACCAGAGTCAATGAGATTATGGAGGGATCAAGACCCTGAAGTTATTATGGAAAGGCGCTGGGACTTGAACCTGGGTATGTCTGTCTGAGGTTTGTACTCAGCCCCCTACAGCAGAGTGGGAGGAGGGCTTTCAGAGTCTTCTACCCTGGGCAGAAATTGATGGCTCATTTCTGCTTCAAATTATCATCTATGAGAACAAAGACAAAAACCTGCAAGCTGGCAAGGCGGCAGTTGCAGCGGGGGGAGGTATGGCAGAGGTAAGGGAGGGATGCGGGGTGGGCGGGGCGGAGGCTGGCAAGCCTCTGGGCCCCTGGCAAACCTCTAGGTTCTTCCTCTGGGCTTTCTGGTGTTTTCTCATGGCCTCCCCTCTTTTGCCCTCACTTGCCCCTCGTAGCTGTCCTCCTACAGCCTTCTTCCATCGCTGAGTGACGCCACCCTTATATACCTGCCCTCTAGGCTCAGGTGTGCCCACTTACGCATGGCCCCACTCATGCTCCAGGTGTCCACAGGCACGCACGCATGCCCCTGGCCACTCCCAAGAGCCTCCTGCAGCAACACGATCAAGGCTGCAGGTGATAGCCACAAAGGGTAGTGGCATAAAAAGCCTGACCAATTACCCCACAAGTGGGATCTCCACCATTCCAGACTGGAATTCCTTGCAAAACCCAGGGATCTTCCCTGGCAAAGACCTATGATTGAGGTCCACATTTTGTTACTTGTTTTCTAGATGTCTTGTGTCCTTTACACTCCTCTATTCCTCCTCTGCTGCCCTCTTTTGCGTTCAGTGAATTTTTCTAGTGTTCTATTTAATTCCTTAGTTGATTTTTATTTTTAGAATAGTCTTCTAGTGATTGCTCTAGGAGTTATAATGGCCATCTTAATCACCATCTTCCACAGATTGATGCTAATTTAATTTCAGTAGACTAGAGAAACTTTGCTCTGACATAGCTCTATTCCCTACCCCCTTCTTTGGCAAAGATCTGTGAAATATGCATCTCTGGGAAACATCTTTGGAATGTGATAGACTGCAGTTTAATTACAAATTAGTGAGCTGACAGCACATTATTCAAAGTTGGACAAAGTCATGATAAACCCAGTACAAAGGTCATGATAAACAATAGTTTTACTGACTTCTATGCCTAGAGTTCTTTATTCTCTCACAAATGTTGTGTAAGAATAAAGACACAGCTCTGTGTGAATCCGAGAGGAAGAAGGTGGGCACTTGAGCAACTCAGTACCTGTAAGCAGTTGTGCTGGACTTCCTGAGACGTCCCATCCCCCTTGAATAGCCCTGAGGCGGTGCCCCTGGGTTACTAACAAATAGAGTAAGCGTCTTCAGCTGTGATGAGATTTAGTAACTCTTGGATGATGCTCCGTTCATGGACACTGAGCTGCCATTCTTTGGCTAGATCGAGGGCTCTGGTGGCATATTCCTGTGCCTGAAAAAAGGGTTTTGTTATGGGAAAGCATGACATTGGGAAACCCTGTCTGTATGTTCTCAGCCCAGACATATCAGAAAGGTCTCATCAGCTTCTCACACCAGCCACTGAGCTCGTATTGGGCTCCACAGCCAGCCACACTTGTGCAGAGTGGGCCAAGGGGCCTGAAGGATCAGAGAAAACTATCAGGTCTTTCCACCCTCCCACCATTGGTATAATAATGGGCACCTCCAGTGCTGCACACATGCCTAGGTGGGCATGTGCAAGTGGGCGCACCTGGGTTTGGATGCAGGCGTATAAGGGCAGTGTCATGAGGATGCCTGCAGAAAGAGCAGTAGCGGAGCAAGAGCACAGCGAGAGCAGAACATAGAGCAGCAGCAGCAGCAGCAGCAGCAGCAGCAGCAGCAGCAGCAGGAGGAGAACAGCACGCCAGCAGTAGAAGCAGAGAGAAGAAGCAGCAAAGCAGCCAGAGGGTGAGATGCACCGGGGGCGAGGAGGCCTGCCAGCCTCCCGCTCCCCTGGCACCTGTGCCTGCCATGTACCTGATGCCACCTCTGCAAATAAAAGTATAAAAGCCACCGAGGGCGCCAAGACTCCTTCCTTTACCATGTGCTAGAACCATCCAGCACTTTCCCTGTGCCTCCTTCCTAGCACTACAGGGCCCCAGAAAAAAAACACTTGACAAGCTGAGTCCAAGTAAGAACACCTCTGCGAAGTGGGACCTTTATCAGGTCCTTTGGACCCACATTGGGAAGCACAGAGGTGATAGATGCCACATATAAATTGCCACCCTGGGGCCACACGGCCCAGAGTTTTGACTTGGACAAAGATTCCACAAGACATCTTGGGACAGACTCTTGCTGAGGCTGGACTCAACAAAAGAGAAAGTCATGAGGGCTTATTTTGAAGGCAAAAGCTAGGCAATAGAGCAAAATATAGCTGAATTCAACTGGAGGAATTTCTACCTCCATTTTAGGCACTGTTTTTCTGGGGAAACTTGCCTCTAAAGAATTCATCATCAGGTAGTAAAGCATGGCCAAGGTTTTCAGAACAAAGATGGTTTTTTGGGGGGCTTTCTCAGATGTGGATTCTCGAATTTTCAAGATTGACGTAAGGATCCGAATGGCTTCTGCTTCTTGGGCTTCATCTATAATGGAAAGGGAAGAAAGAAGAAACAGACCCGAGGCATCGCGCCTACCCTTACTGTTAAGCACCAAGCTGTTAGGGATGCCTGGCCTTGTAGGCACTAGAGGATGGCACACACCACAGAACTTGGGCATCTGGGGGGCTGCCACCACGAGCAGCAAGGAAGCCGTTTCAAGTGCTCCCGCTTTGTCTGGCATGGCATTACCAGAGTAACCTTAAAAAGTGCTCACTCCCTGGCCTCCCTGGTGGCGCAAGGGGTTAAGCACCACACCATGAAGCATCTGCAGCCACGGCAGAACGAGTTCAAACCCCAGCCAGGTAGCTGACCCACATGGCACAGCAGATCTCTCCTGTCTCACCCACTGCTCCCCTCAGCAGATTTCAGTGTATTTCTGCTCCCCACTCTGTCTCTGGTGAATTCTCTCAATGCCCCCCGCCCACACCTCTGGTCTACACCCCAGCTCTTGTGTGCAAAATAAATCTTTTTTTTTTTTTTTTAAAGTGCTCACTCCTACAAATCCCAGCGTTGTTCAGGTTTGTCCCTTCAGAGTACTGAGCTCCAGATCTCTTAGGTTCCCCAAACAGGGCATTTGTCACAGTGGGCATCCTTGACTCCAGTTCAGCCTCTAGGCTATAGCAAAAGGAGAGGGTAAATGAAGAGGCTCAGGATTCTGTGCCATTGGCCTCTGGGGCTGTCACCTGCAGCTTTGAATGCAGGAGGTGCTTGGAAGTGTGGGCTTGGGGTACACACGCCTGATGATGGGCACTGGAATGGCGTGGTCATGCAAAAGTGAACACACCTGAGCCAAGAGCCTGAGGAACAGAGACTGAGGATATAAGGTGGCATCACAGAGCATGGTGTGTGGCAGAGGACCATGCAGCAGAGTGCAGTGGAGAGTGGCAGAGAATGCCAAGGTGCCCAGAGAGTCCCCTGGCAGTACTGCCTGCCCTGTGCCTGGTTGCCTCACTACAAATGGTGTAGAAGATCATTAAAAGCCTGAAAAATCACAGAGGGCTCCAGGACTCTCCTTTACCCATCTAAGTCCACAGAAAGTGCTCTGTGCCTTGCCGGCATAACATGGAGTTTCTTGCTCCTACAGCACCTAATTCTTTTTCACCAAACCCAAAGCTGCTTTGGCCTTTGTTTCTTCTACTTGAGTTGACTATTTCCCCCAAAAATGTTCACTCTTATATTAATCACAAAACCATTACATGCAAATGATAGAAGAAATAAGTTTGAACTCGGCAAAAAAGATAATGGCTAGAATAGAGGAATAGAGGAAAGGGTGGGGTGGTGGAGAAGGAAGGCAGATGGAGTATGGGCACGGGTGGTCTCATGGGGGCTAAACATATAAGACAAAAATTAGATACTCTGCAGAAATCACAGGGGGCTCTGGCTGGATCCTTTTCCCTTTAGATCTCTCTGAAAAGGTTAATAACCTTTTATTAACCCTCTGAAAAGCTGTCTACGACACTAGGAATTTGAATTCTTCCCAACACTGGTAAAATCTCTCTGATCCGCATGGCTCAGCATCCCCATCAGCAAATTGGGAAAGTTGGCCAAGATGTACTCCATGACAGCGAAAATTGCTCCCCCTCTTAGGGACAAGTTCTGTGGTTGAGGAGGGATGAAGTCACTGTTCTGCTTCCAGGAGAAAAATGCCACTTACCCAAGCCAGTATCAGTCTCAAATCGTTTGCCCAGTAAATCTATATGTTGGACGCGATTCTTTAAGAGAGCCTCATAGTAATCATTCAAATATTTATTCCAGATCTCAGAGACCTGTTGGGAAAGGAGATGGCAATCAGAGAAGCAGGTCAGAATTTAGTCATTGGACCAGGTAGGTGGGAGAGCAGCATCCCTTGCAAACTCCCTGTTTCACTGTACCTGGAAAGGACGGGAGACTTAGGAGCCCAAAGGGTGACCAACGTGAGTGCAAAGAATGATGGGATGCAGGGGCACATGGCGAGCTAATCCGGAGACAGCGCTAATGGGGTCTAGTTACAATGGCTACCATTTATTGAGCACATACAACTAAGCCTTGACATCCTCACAATATCCCAGTTGGGATCATATTCTTATTATTCCCATTTTACAGATAAATAAACTGAGGCTCAGAGAAGTTAGGGCCAAACTTGATTTTTGGTAAGAGTTGCTATATGGCACAGCCAGAATTTACATTTGGTCTGTATGACTGCACAGCTCATTTCTTTACATTTCATTCTTTACCACAATGTTGCTTCCTGAGAAGTGGGTCTAAAGTATGAATAAACAGTCACAGCATGAAAGCCTGTACTGCAAAGAGAATGGCTGCTCACTGAGAGTCACAGTATGATGGCAGCCAACATTTTATCATATCGGAAACAGTTTAAAATCTTTTGCATGTAAAGATAGAAAATTTAAAGTACTCTGATGTTCTTTGATCCCTTCATAGGATCTTTCAGCAATGAACTTCCCTTAAAAGCGTTACTTCTTTCGGGGCCTCCCTGGTGGCCCAGTGGGTTAAGCAATGCACTATGAAGCAAATGCACTAAGAAGCAAACCACAGCCACTATAGCAGGAGTTTGATCCCTGCCGCCGGCCAGGGAAGGGACCCACATGGCACAGCAGACCTCTCCCGTTGCGCCCACTGCTCCCCTCAGTGCGTTTCAGTCAGTCTGCCTGTTCTGCTCCCCACTCTGTCTCTTGTGGATCCTCTCACCATCCACACCTCTGGCCTGTTCCCCAGCTCTTGTATGTATAAATGAATTAAATCTTTTTTTTTTAAAGTGTTACTTCTTCTCTATCACAGAGCACATGGTGGTTTAGCTGGAGGGGTTGGTTCTTATTGACCCATCATTCATTATTTGGTGATCACCCCGTGCATGCTAAGGACTAGCCTGTTTTGGTAGTGAAGAAACAAAAAGTGTAATATATCTTGTACCAGGCTATGTAGCCTTGGGCAAATCACTTCATTTCTCTGTCTCAAATTTCTCACGAATGATCTGATGCCAGATTTAAGATACATGGCATAAGTGGCAAGGGTCAGCTCCCATGTCCCCAGCTCACCTTGGTGTACAGTGTGTCTGCCAGATCCAGCTTATTAAGGCCATAAAAGATATTAGCCAGGTGGAAGTAGCCTCCCGAGGTTCTGATATGCTCTGTTCCAAATGCACAACTGGCAAAGTAAATCTATCGCAGAAGGAAGGAGAGCACCTGAGTGGTCTTTGTAAATCATAAATCTGACAGAGGACTTATTTCCAGTATTTTTAAGAACTTTTACAATCAATTAAAAATGGTCAAAGGATCAGAATACCATATCTCCAAAAAGATATACAATGCCCAATAAACACATAAAATGATGGTCAACGTTACTAGTCATTAAGGAAATGAAAATAAAACAGTGATATACCACGTCACACATGCTAAAATGACTGTTCCCAAGAAAGACAGGAAATGCCAATTATTAGTAAGGATATATAGGAAATGGAATCCTCATACATTGCTGGTAGGAATATAAGATGGTGCAGCCTCTTTGAAAAACAGGCATAATGTTTTAATGAAAAAAGTTTTCAAAAGTTAAACAGAGAGTTACCATATGACCCAGCAATTCCAATCTTATGTAGATATTTAAGAGAAACGAATGTATCCATACAAAGACTTTTAACCAAGTGTTTATAGCGGCATTATTCATAATAGCCGCAAAGTGGAAACAACCCAAGTGTCCATCAGCTGATGATGACTAAACAAATTGTGATATATCCTGATGATGGAATACGGCTCAGCCATAAAGGGAATGCAGTATTGATACATATAACATGGATGAGTCTTAAAATAATTAGGCTAAGTAAATGAATTCAGATGCAAACAACCATTTATAAATCTGGTATGTGAGATATCCAGATAAGGCATATCTATAGAGACAGAAAGCAGTTGCTCAGCCTGAGGCCCAGGAACTCCCTCTCTGGTAATTCTATCCAATACTGAAATCCTAATGGAAACCTCATAAATTTTGGAAGACCAGATCAATCATTACCCTCATGATCCTATCTAACATTTATACAAGGTTTTATGGTTTAGAAAGCACTTCCATATACATCCAGCTCATTTAAATTTAATAACCACACTCTGAAGCAGACATTGACGTTATTTAAAAAATAATGGCCAAAGTGCTACACATATTTTGTCCTATTATTAAACGCTGCAATGACCCAATGAAGCAGAGACTTTTTTATGATTTTTGTCTTGTCAGTGATGAAAAAGTTGAAATAGTTTGGCTAAGACCATGTGGCCCGTGAGGTATTAGAGCTGGACAGTAGTAAAGTCTTTCATTTAACCAGTATGCTGCCCTGTCTTGCTGGATTATCCTCAGATAATTGAGAATTGGAGAAATGACGTGATGTGGTCAGGATGCAGTCGGGAAACGGAAAGACTTGAACTCAAGTCATTAGAATTGTGTTCTTGCTAATACCCCCACCAAATAGTTTATTGTAAATGGAAACTTTTAGAGAAATGCTTGGGGGTGGGGGATAGTTGGGAGGGAGGATTAAATAGAGCTGTTCTCATAAACAGTCAGGTGTTAAAATTTACATCATTGGCAAGATGATAACGAGCTTCCTCGTAGTTTTCCTTAGCCATGTAGAGAAGGCCCAGGTTCCGATGCAGCAAAGAGTGGGTGGCATAACAACATTCGGCTGATTTGAGGACTGTCCACTGGGCTTGGGATAGATATTCCTCAGCCTGAATGATCTGGCCCAGACCTGCCCAAAAGAAGCAAAGAAGGCCATAATTCATACCCTGATCAGAGAACGCATGATGAAATGAGTCATCACCCATTCACTCATTTTTCCATTCACTTAAATAACTATTGAGACACAAAAATTTGTACACAAATTTTCACAGAATTCTATTCATAACAGCCAAAATATAGAAAAACTTAAATCTCTATCAACTAATGAGTGGATATAAAAAATGTGGCCTATTCAGATTCATGAATGGAGTATTATTCAGTCACAAAAAAGGTCTTACTACAATATGAACAAATCTTGAAATATTCTCAGTAAAAGAAAGCAAACACCAAAGGCCACACATTATATGATTTCATTTATGTGAAATGTCCAGAATAAGCAAGTCTACAGAGACAGAAAGTAGAGTAACAATGATCAGGAATTACAGGAATGGGACTGAGGGAGGATGTGAGTGACAGTGATATGGAGTTTCATTTTGGGATGACAATAATGTTCTGGAATTGGGCATAGTTATGTTCACACAATCTTGCGCATATACTAAAACCACTGAATTGTACTTTGAAAGGTGTATCTTTTAGTATATAATTTAAAATATATGTATAGTTATATTTAATGTTTTATTTGCCATACCTGGCACTGAGTGATGCATTTGTAAGTTTCAGGTGTGCATCATTATATATCAACATTTGTCTATACTACATTAAGTTCACTGCTGAAAGTCCAATTCTATTCTTGATTATATAGTTGACCCCTTTGCCTAACTTTCTATTCTTCTTGGTCTTTCCTCCCAGGCTTAGTTCATGTCAGCATTATTTTATTATTTTATTAGAGTTTATGATACATGTCACTGACTTAAAGGAGGAGAGGTAAAGAAGGAACAGCCTGCAAGAGGAAGAAAGTAATTATTCTTGACTGAAGCTCCAATTAAAATGGAAAGCTACTGGATTAGAAGCAAAAGGCCTAGATCCACGGTCCTGGCTCTTGTGAACAGTGCAAGTCATAATCTTCCATCTGGGTTTTGTCTATGAAATAAGAATTTTAGAACGAGGTCTTTTCAAATTTAAAAAGGCAAGTGATTCTTTTTATTATTATTATTAATTATATTTGACATCATTTGTAGTCCCCAGGGAGTACCCACCACCATTTTACCCGTGCACCATCACCTCAGTCCCTTGTGCACCCTC
>JAGFMF010012100.1:2993724-3025602 GCA_019455555.1 Galemys pyrenaicus | reverse complement strand
GATTTGCATTTCCCTGATTATGAGGGATGTTGAGCATTTTCTCATGTGTCTATTGGCCATGTGTATGTCCTCTTTGGAGAAGTGTCTTTTAAGTTCTTCAAGGCAAGTGATTCTTAAGTAAAATTGTTAAGATGGGGGAAAAATGGGAGAGGGTATCAACATATATTTAAAATTACAAATTTTCACTGTCTAGTTCTCATTAAAGGAGGCAATGCCACAGAAGGAAGGCCCCAAGGCCCAGCTGAACCAGTCTGGAAACAAGCATCAGTCCCAATGGAAAAAGACATCTTAGGGAGGAAGAAACCCTAAGGTTGCATACTCAAAGAGTGGGGTACAGTGAGGTGAGAGGACAGGCTGTTACACCATGTCAAAACTGAGCTGGTCCCAGTGAGTGGGAGGTTCAGGCATGCTCTCTTACATATTGTGCTTGCCTGGAGAGGTATAGGGATAGAGTGCAGAGAACAGACATAAAGTTGCCACAGGATGATCTTAATAGTATAGGGGATAGATGGAGAAATGATGGCTAGTTTAGGAGCTCTGGCACTTCTCTGAAGGGTGAGATGACAGGCTCATACTGTTGAGTGAAGCATCTGGGTGAAGTTATGAGGTGAGATTTTGCAGGTCTTGGTGATGAAAGCAAAGGGGCATAGAATAAAACAGTCACAGGTGATTCAAAGGTGTGATTGGGAGGTGTTCAGAGGAAGAAGAAGGAATGAGCTTATATCAAGGGCCTGCTAGTTGTTGCACACTCCGCCAGGCCATTTGCATCTGGGATTTATCTCTCCTAAGACATAAATATCAGAGGAGGAATTTACCGAGGTGGGAACTTCATTCATTCAACCGTGTACTCATCCAATTGATTGGGTCTCTGCTACTCAGTGTGTGCTGGTGAAAGAAACCAGATGTGATCCCTGACCTCAAGAAGTTGAGCATCAAGTGAAGTAGGGACACAGTAAGCAAACAAAAACCTAAAGTGCTCTGAATGACATGAACAGAGTGAGCAATCAAGAAATAGCTAGAAGAAACCTCTGTGGATAATTAGGAAACACCTCTCTGAGAAAGCGACAGTTATGCAGATACCTGAAGGGTGAAGAGAATCCTGCCATGCAGACGGGGAGCACGGGGGACTGAGGTGAGGGTGCACTGGTGATTTGGTGATGGGGAATACATGGGGATTACAATTGATGTCAAATATAAATAAATAAATAAATAAATAAAGTTACTACTGCAAAAAAAAAAAAAAAAGACTCCTGCCATGGACAAAGGAGAAAAGAGCATTCCAGGCAGAAGGAAGAGTTATGTGAGCACCCCAAGGTATAAACAGGCTTGATGCCAAGGCTAGCCCACCCAGTGAAGAAAGAGGGAGATCCATCCCTCCCCCGAACTCCTTCCTCCTCCCAGGGCACTGACAATAGAGTGGGGAGGAAGCATAAGGTAGTTCTATTTGATGTGTTACTGAAAATGTCATTTCTAGTTGATTAAAATTCCCAAGTTTTACTAAAGAAAAAAAAGTTGAATGCCTGTTATTTTTTCCACTCCAGCCTAGAGGAATCTCCAAGATAGGAAAGAGGCATGTGTCCCATAAGGTGATTTATTTACACTTTTGAAAAGGTGGTTTGAAATCAATGATGGTGACAGTTCCCATTTGGACAGCACCTCCTTTGGACAGTGCTCACAAAACACTTTCACGTTCATTACATTTGAACTCAGTCACTGTCCAGAACAATCCTGTGAAGAGGACACAGATTCAGCAAATACTGACACTGTGCCCACCAGGTATCAGGTATTGTGAGAGCATTTCTTGGGTGGCTTCTCTGAACTAAGTGTTGTTGCTGATTTAAAGACACTAGGATGAGTAAGAACAGAGACTGCCCCAGTCTTTCCTGAGCTTGTGCAGGAGGGAGATTTTAAATAATGTCATCAGTGAATGTATAATTACTATTGAAGTAAGTGCCCAGGAGAAAGGAAGGGGAAGGGGTTTCTAAGTATGGGTATAAAAAAAGAGATATGAGCCAGTCCAGGGGCTTGGAAAGGGCTTGTAGACAAGGGTGTGGTCACTCTTGAATTGAGGCTTAAAAGATGAAATAGAGTTAGTTGGGTGAAAGGGGCGAGAGGTGGAGTGGGGTAAAGTGGCTAGAGAAAAGTCTTCCAGAACAAGGAAGTAACACAATAACTCTGAGGAACACAGAAGCCAATGTAACTAAAAGGGAAGGAAAAGTGTGTAAGATGAGATGAGAAAATTCATTAAGACTGAACTGAGAGGGGCAGGGGGTGTTATAGGTTACTTTAGAAGTTTGGTTTTTATTTACTGGCATCACCAGATTGTATTGTATATGGAGGCCAGATTGGAGGAAGGCAGCGATGTGCACCTGTGATTTATGTCTGGATAAATGCGATGACAGAAATGATGGTAAGTCCAGATGATAAATGATGGGTGACAGGCCAGGGCAATTTTTTTTTTATGGGATTTTTCAAAATCCCATAGCTGGCTATTGCAAAGAGAAGCAGAACCAGGGTGGTATTATTTCCTCATCCAGTGCTCCTCCCACTAGTTCTGCAGGAGGGACAGTTCAGAACGGGAGTTAGCGCTGAGCAGGGTGAAGAGGCATTCTTGCAGGGAAGAGGTCTGGTATGGGAGTCAGAGCCCCAGTTAGTGAGAAGGGGATGATGCAGAAGTGGCATTCAGAATGGGGAGCCAACGATATGACAGGGGAAAAGAAAGGATTGGAGAAACCCAAACTGAGTGACAGTTTTGTCAAATAAATGACCTTTAATGTTTAAAAGCCTTAGTGCTGTTACCCACCTTGAACCTGGAGTGTATGTAAATTCTACGTTAATTGGGCTACACCTGCCATTGTGGAGTAGTTGCCTTCTCTGATTACAGGGTAGGAAAACCTGGTTTGTAGAGATGGAAAATGATGCTGATATGGAGAGAGAAGCAGAGATGAGAGTGAAGGCCCAAAAGAGAGAAACAGCACCAGCCTTAATTTCTTCCAGTTTACAATCTGTAGTCCCTCATGTAGCCTCAAATACCTTAAGGACACTCAGCTTCTTAAAAAAAAATGTCCTTTTGCTTAATCCAGCCAGGAGTGTGTTCTGTCAGTGGTAGCCAAAACTGTACATTTCCTACTCCGGCCTGCACAAAATCTGCTCTTCTTAGTGTCTTAGTGCCACAACCACCACTGGACTCTTTTGCCACTGACATCACCCAACATAGCATTTCTTAAGGGTTCTGGGGGAGGGGTACTCTCAAGTCAGTTTCACTTACCAAGGCTGGCCTCCGCCAACAGCAGGTAAGCAGGCACCAGCTCTACCGAACTCAGGCCATGCACGTTCATGCGGAAGCGAAGAGAGTGCAAAGCTGCGGGGACAGCATCTTTATGTTTTCCTTCAAAGAGATATTTCTGGGCTACAGTGTAGCAGAATTCAATCAAATGCTTCTGTGGGAGAAAAACCAGAGCGTGTGAAAGTCTAAAGGTGAAAAGCAAGGTGGAGACAGGTATACTGGAGATAGGGCCAACACCTAAAGAACGTGTTGAGCGTACAGAGTGAGTCTTCCTGTATTAAAGTAGATATGAGACTCAAAATAGGTAACACAAAAAGGCAACCTTGGCTGTGAGTTCCTCCAGGTCTAGGACTATGCCTTTTTATTCAGTGTTCAGTAAAGGAGAGGCTTCCCCAAGATGTTCAGACCAGGCCTCATCAGGAGGTACCACTGTGGCATATGGATTATTTTAAGCTGAGGCCAATCCAGTCCCAAGTGAAACTTTCATTGCTCCTTTAACTACCTAGAAAAATAAAAATTGAGGGTCTCACCCAGAATTGGGATTATAACCAGAAATATCTTTGTATCTAAATAACCTATCCACATGGCAGGGCAAACATCTAATGACAGTTTCTCTTCTTTATCATATGAATCACCCTCTCCTTATCATGTGAGTCCCCCTCCTCTCTCCTTGAAACCCAAAGGTCCCTATTCCATTCCTTAGTTTGGGATATATACCCATATTTTGCCTCATTATTTTTAGAATCCTCATGTCTATGTAGATTCTCTGTATGTGTGTAATTACATTTGTTCTTTTCTCCTACTAATCTGATGTAAATTTGATTATTTGGATTATTTGACCAGTCCAAGAACCTGAAGGGGAATGAATACTCAATACAAAGCTATCAAATGAATAATTATCCCCATATTTATAATAAAACTACAGTTTAGCAAAATTGTCATGTCTTAGGATGATCTAAAACTTCCTTTCTATTTGAGTTAATTTCAAGAGCAGTTTCTTAGTTACCCTGCTTAGCTAATATCAGGAATACCTATAGCTCTAAGGCCTCAAACCAACTGTCACAACACTAACATCGATGAATCTGGTATTTTGAGATCTATGGCTTAAAAAATGCTAATAATTTTGGAATAACTGAGGCACAATCAATGCCATGTTGATAAGAGATAGTTTTCATAGTCTCCTTTATTTAGGAACTAATATATTCATACTTCATTTTTGGACCTTCTACAATGTGCCAAGGCTCTTAATCATAGTACTTGGCATATGTGGATATTATGGCAGTATTTCATCCCCTCCAAGTTAACCCCTAGTAGCTCAGGAGAAAATGCCTTTAACAGTAGGGTGATATAAAATGAGTTCAGGCCCTCCCTGGTGGCGCAGTGGGTTAAGCAATGCACTATGAAGCAAAGCGCAGCCACTGCAGCACGAGTTCAATCCCTGTTGCCATCTGGGGAGGGGACCCACATGGTGCAGGCTGTTCCCCTCAGCAGTGTTTTTCAGTCGATCTGCCTATTCTGTTCCCCACTCTGTCTGGTGGATTCTCTCACCCCCTGCAACTCTGGCCTATACCCCAGTGCTTGTATACATAAATAAATCTTTAAAAAAAAATAAAATGAGTTCATCAGGATGGCCCTGAATCCAATCTAACTGGTGTCCTTGTAAGGAGAGGAAATTTGGATACACAGAGACCTCAGGGATGCGAGGACACAGCAAAAAGGCAGCTATCTGTAAACCAAAGAGAGGCCACAGGGAAAACAAACCTGACATTGACCTTGGACTTCATTATCCAGAACTCTGAGAAAATACATTTTAATTTTTTTTAAGCCTTGTCTGTATTTTGTTCTAGCAGCTCAAGGAGACTAATATGGCAGTGTTTGGTAACTATGTTAAGAAAAATAGACAGAACGGTGCTGAGGACATAAAGACACAAAACAAGGACAATGAGGAAAGGCTACAGTGCCGTGACCTTGACACACTGGGTCCTTTGTCCAGGAGTTAACCCTGTAACAATCCAGGGGACCTACCTGCCGCTGCTGCAGCTGCTGAAGGCCATGCTGCCGCTCTTCCTCTGAATTGTAAAAGGGCATGGAGGTGCGCAGTGGAATTAGCAGTTGACAGATCTTCTCGTGAATGCTAACCCAGTCAGCTTTTTGATGAACTGCACCACTGACAATGAAAACATAGACTCGTTATGGACTCTGTGACTGGCCTCGCCCCATATACTAGGAAAGTAAGCCCAACACAAACCCACTGGGAGCCCATAGCCCTTCCTGACACAAATTTCATTGCTTTCAAGTAGTTATTTGCTGGTGTAAAGGTATGTCATGGGGTGGAAGGTGGATGTTTTTTCTGGAGGCTCTGGTTCATATTCCAAGTCATGTGGACTCTTTAGAGGCTTCTCTATAAGATTATTTTACCTGCAAATAGAAGTACTTTTAATCTTATTTCCAAGCTGGATGCCTTTTATTTCATTGTCTTGTCTAACTGACTAGAACCTCTAACAGAATAATGAATAGAAATGGTAAAGGCAACATTCTTATCTTATTCCTGATTCACAGGGGTGGGAGATGTTAAGTCTTGATCATTAAGTATGATGTTAGCTATGGGTTCTTCATAGATGCCCCTTACCAAGTAATGGAAGTTCCTTTCTATTACAGTGTGGTTAGTATTTTTATCATAAAGGGTGTGAATTTTGTCAAATGCTTTTTCAGCATCTATGGAGTTGGCCATGTTGTTTTGTCAGTTATACCATTATGATGGTGTCTTATGTTGATATTTGTATGTTGAACCAACTTTGAATTCTAGAAATCCACGTCGTCATAAGTAATCCTTGTCATATGCTGCTGGAGTTGGTTTGCTAGTATTTTATAGTTATAAATTTCTCTTTACCTCCCACAAATTTTAATATGTTGTTTTCATTGTCACTTCATCTCAACGAATTTTCTAATTTCCCTTGTAGTTTCTTCTTTTATTGACTGGTTGTTTAAGAGTGTGTTGTTATTACCACATTCAAAAATTACTTTTTATAATTGATTACTAATTTGATACCATTTGTGGTTAGAGAACATACCTTATATATTTATTTTGATTATATTATGTTGTAACATATGATCTGTTCTGGAGATTTTCCATATGCAGAAGAAGGTGTATTCTACTGTTATAGGATGGTGTTTTACACAGGTCAGTTAGGTCTATTTGTTGAGTGTTGTTCAAGTCTTATATTTCCTTTCTGATCTTTCTCTCTGGTTGTTTTATCTATCACTACAAGTAGTGTACTGAAGTATTTACTAGTATTGAATCATCTCTCTCTTCAATTCTGACAATTATTGTTTCAAATATGTTGAGACTGTTGTTGGATGCATACTATCATGGGTTTTTGTATTTCTATTACCTATAACATGTGTTTACTGAAATGTGAAAAAGTTAGCTGTTTGATTACATTTATACATATTTCAAAACAAGTAACAATAATATAGGGCAGGGGTCAACAAAGTTTTCTATAAAGAGCCAGATAGCAAATAGGTTAGTCTTTGAGAGCTATATGTTCTTTGTCGTGAATGATAAGACTCCCCAAGATGTTCAGTTCCTTAACTAGGTAGATTTACAACAGTTGGTGTATTACCCAGAATAGGATTTTTATCACAAATAACCTTTTATAATAAAAAGATTTTATTCACTTATTTTATGCATATAAGAACTGGGGTACAGGCCAGAGGAGCGGTGGGTAAAGAAGATTTACCAGAGACAGAGTGGAGAGCAGAACAAGCAGATGCACTGAAAAATGCTCCTGAGGGGAGCAGCAAACAAGACAGGAGAGGTCTGCTGTGCCATGTGGGTCACCTCCCTGGCTGGGGATCGAACTCATGCTGCAGTGGCTGTAGATAGCTTCACAGTGCTGTGACTTAACCCCTGCACCACCAGGGAGGCCCCACAAATAACTTTTCTATCAGATAAATTTAGCTGTATGTCAGGGCACACAACAAAGCACAGAGCATCTCATTTAGAGAACATTTTCTCAGTTCTCAGGTTTCTTCTGAGGCTGGACAAACTAACATCAGAGAGACTAGTAGGAGAGAAAAGACCAAATTTAATAACATACATATGGAGAATTTATATAGCTGAAAATTCTAAAGTAAATGGATAGAGTGGGATTTATATCCTCTGCTATGGGGCCTGGGGTGTCAAGCAGTGTTACAAGACAAGGAAGGGATGACTTCATACAAGAAAACCTTGCCTTTAGGTGTTTACCCTGCTTTAAGATAAAATTCTCTGATAGAAAGGTTATTTTGGGGATATCCCTAAATCCAGATAATCTGCATTCTTTTAGTAATAGCAACATTCTCTCCCCAGGCACAAAGGCCCTCAATTGACCTTAGTTCCATATACCTAGGTGACATCAGGGGAAAAGGCCTACACTGGATATCTTGGAAAAAGTTTGAATCTTTTGGGCAGGACTGATCCTATAGGCCTTTGTCATGAGTCCCCATCTCCCCCTTAAGCTTCGGCCCCTATTCCATTCCCTCCTTCTGGATATATACCCTCCTTTTGCCCCTGCTGGGTTTACAGCCACATCTCTGTCGATACTCCATCCGATGTAATACATTTTTTCTTCTTCCACTAATCCGTCTGACCTTCATTAGGTTGTTCAATCAGCCTGAGAAGAACCTAGAGGAGTAGGGGGAAATTTGCTCTGCTCCATGATAGTTACAGCTACTCAACTCCACTACGGTAGCACAAAGGCAGTCACAGACAATACACAGCTGTGTTCAAGCACCCTCTCTTTCTACTTTCTGGGATAACAAATATAAGAAAGTATTTTCTTTACAAACTGATTACTACTATACAAATGACATTAAGCATTTAAAGGTTGTTTTGATAGATAATTATTGTAAACAAATCATCAGCAAAAGCACTTAACAGCCAGAATATAGAAATAGTTGAGTTCTACTAGGCCTCAAAGTAAGCCTTTTCCCTCAGGTATTTATTAAATAAGGGCTTGTGGAGCAACAGTGTTGAGCAACGAAAATATTTCTTAACTGCTTGAACTTTTATTCTGCTGAGAACATTTGATTTATCTTGCCTTTTTGTTTTGTTTTTTTTTAAAGATTTATTTTTATTTATGCATACAAACACTGGGGTACAGGCCAGAGGTGTGGGGGGTGAGAGGATTCACCACAGAGAGCAGGGAGCAGAACAGGCAGATCAACAGAAGCACACTGCTGAGGGGAGCAGCGGGCACAACAGGAGAGGTCTGCCGCACTATGTGGGTGTCCCTCCTTGGCCGGCAGAAGGGATCGAACTTGTGCTGCAGTGGCTGCGGTTTGCCTCATAGTGCGCTGCTTAACCCACTGCGCCACCAAGGGAGGCCCTATCTTGCCTTTTTGAATAATCAGCTTCATTTCTGTATTTGTCTTTTATTCCTCTGTCTTATCCATAACACCCAACTGGGGGGGGGGGGAGGCATGTATAAAAGAGTTAAAATGTATTTTCAATCAAGGCTCACAATCAAATAGCTTGTAAGTCACACATCTTTTCTTTGGCCATTATCATGTTTTTTTTAACTGGATTTGAGTTATTTAGGCAGGACATTCATTTTCCAGTTCACAACATATCCTATTGTTCCCACCTATTGAATACCACTTCACGGTTTTCTCTTCCTGGCTAGTGAAGGTGTAAAAGGGTGGTACCCAGGAAAAGGGGAGGTTCCAGGTTCCCTGCCCCATCCAAGGAATGGTGGGAGCTGAGCAGGGAAGAGAAGAAGCTGGAGAAGAGACTGAAGAAGGAAGAAGGGTGGAAAGCCAGAAGGAGACCTGATGGAGGCACGTGTGCAGAGATACATGTGAAGAAGCTGCACTTGCTTCTTGGTCATGGAGTAGTTAAGAGATGTGGATGATAGACCTATGGGGAGGTTAACAGTGAGAGCTTTTATCTTGATTTTGATTTTATTTTGCTCTTTTCCTTCCAGACTTGTTTGGCTGTTTCTGGCCCTTTTCTATGGGTTCCCACTGGAACTTTCCTTTAGACCTGTGGCAGGCTTTCAGGTTTTGCTCTGGGCCAATCCTGTTTGAGTGAACTTTTACCCAAGAGGGAATGGGTAACATTGGGTGCTTGATTTAGAAACTATATTCTTCCCCTTTTCTGTATTGTTCACTAACTGTATTAAAGTTTCTTTCCACTAAAGATCTATGTTTTGTCTTCATGTGGCGGATGGCAGGACCTATTTAGAGAGGTATGTTTGGGGGTTCTGGGGTGCCCCTGTTCTGTAACAAAGGGCTTTTAATTTGCTCCCCATATGTTAAATAAAGGAAAAAATAAAATATACGCTATGATTTGCTAACCTACAGCATTAAAGCATGTGTTTTACCTGTCAGTAATGTTTTATTGTATACTTTAATACAATTGACTTTCCTTAAAATGTTCTATTCCTTGGGAACATTATCAGAATCCAATATAGAATGATATGCACAAGATAACACAGAGTATATAAAGTAAATGAATTGTAGGAAGAGAGTATAGGAAATTCACTAAAGTGCCAGGTTATTTATTAACCTATGGATTGTGAGGTTATGGATTACTTTTCTTCTTTTATTTTTTTTTCAAGTTTTCTGCAGTAAGCATGAATTACTTTTCTAATCACGAAAAAGAAATTCTTTTGCCAAAAAACTCTCCCACAAATTCAAGTTGACTGCCCTTCCTGCTCTGAAATTTGCAATGAGGAACACATTAAATAAATATTGAGTGCTAAGCTGGTCCCAGGCATGGTTCTTTCTATGTACCCACAAGTGACCCTGTGAGGGAGAGGTATTAAAGCTTTCATTTTTGAAATAGAGAACAATTAGTTTGTGTTTATTTAATGGAAAATTTTTGAAAGTTTCAGAACACAAGGATATAGAAATCTAAAGAAAAGAGAGAAAAAGATTTTTTTTTAAAAAAGAAAAAGATTTAATGATCAAAATTAAATTAAAACCAGTGAAAAAGGGCCTCCCTGGTGGCGCAGGGGTTAATTATCAGTGCTATCAAGCAATCACCGGCCACTGCAGCACTAGTTCTATCTTTAGCCAGGGATGGGACCCACAAGGCACAGCAGACCTCTCCTGCCTCACCTACTGCTCCCCTCAGCAGTGTATTTCAGTCATTCTGCCTATTATGCTCCCCACTCTGTCTCTGGTAAATCCTCTCATGCCCCCCATGCTTACACCTCTGGCCTGTACCCCAGTTCTTGTATGCATAAATAAATAAAATCTTTAAAAGAAAAAAACAGTGAAAGAAGAGAAAGAAAATAACAGAGGATAAAGACATAGGAAATGATAATTTATTCATGCACTCACCAAATCATTAGCTTCAACTATTTCAAAACACTTTGCCAGAAACTAAGGTAATCAAGCATGCCAGACCCAGATGAAAGACAGCACACATATGATAGGTTTTCTATCATATCAGACATGTAAATGTCAACAAAATATCCAACATTATTAGAGAGTAAAATTGCCAACAACAACAACAAAAAGTCAAAGAGGGCAAATGAGTCTCACCTGAGAAGTAGGGAGAATCTGCAACTTGAGTTAAGAGGAAAAAGGAAAAAGTTAAGAGGAATTACTTCTAGCTAGAGGCATACAGGAGATGAGGGAAGAAGTAGATATTCACCCCAGACAAAGAGTCTCTCCTGAGTGCCAGGCCTGCATGCCAGCTGTTTACTAGCCATCTCTCCCAAATGACCTGAAGACCTCTGAAATTCTGTCCTCATCTCAACCTGTCACCCACTACCTCCTCCCTCTGTTTTCCTCACCCCCACTTAATGGGATTATTATTATCCATTCAGAAGTTCATTTATTCAGCAAGTCATCATTGAGTGTCTGACATGTGTGGGCACTAAATCTAATAAAAGACACAGATATTAAACAAATAAACACAAAATATAAAAGTACCCAAAAATTGGAATTTTTAAGGTCGCATCTTCAGAGTAGACCTCTTTGAAGAAATAACGTATAAACCGCAAACTGAAGGGTGAAAGGAAGCAAGACGATTCATGGTTGAAGGTGAGGTTCCCAGTAGAGGGAACAGCCTGGGTAAAGAAACTGAGGTTGAGGAAAGAAAACCTTTGAAACTATTGATACATCAAGAAAAAGAAGGAGGTGATTGAGGTGCAGTGGGAAGTAAAGGAAGAGAGGTAACCAGGGCCTTACGGTTTCTCCCACAACTTCTGAATTGTATCCTACATGCAATGAAAACATGTACCATTCTCACCCTCGTGGAGCACACAGCTAGTGAGAAATACAGACCACTGAACAACTGTTATTAGTCTGCTCATCAGTGTCAGGTTAGGGCACAGGTCAGAGTCTTACAAAAGCACTGAGGGGAGACCCTAATCCAGTCTGATAGGTATGTTCCCACTGGAACCACCACCACATCTACAGTCTTCAGAGTATACCTTCTAATCTGTCTTCCATGCCGCTACCCAGCATCTTCCCTTAACACAAAGCAGAGCATGTTGAAACTATCCATGGCCTCCCAGAGGAAAATTCCCAAACTCATGCATCTCAAGTCACCATTTGGCCCTAACTTTTATCTTGGTTTATAACCCCTACTACTTACTAGCTAGCACAATGATTTAAAAAATATTTTTTTTAACTTAACTCATGGTAAGAAATACATCTTATTATTACAAATGCACATATCCACATAAAAACACTAATACAAAGTTTCAAAAAAACTATGCAAGTGGAACTACTTTGATGTCTTCTATTCTTTCATTCTTTCTTTAAATGTTGCTAGTGATCTATTCATGACCTGCTAATGGATCCTGGGCTGAAACCCAGTGACTGCTCCCTCCACCAGTGCCCTCTCTACCAGGCTCTTAAACTCTGTTCTTTCACCCCTCACCCAAGCAGGCTGGACCTCCAGAGTATCCCACCCTTCCTCTTCATTGTTCATCTGGCAAGTTCCCACCAATCTTTCAAGATTCAGTTCAAATGTTATTTCTTCAAAGAAACCTTTCCACACACTTCTCCATTCACCACGCTTCCAACTTTATAAGTCCCATGGGATGGGAAATCCTATGTGACAGCCTTATCTTGTAGGGTGTATTATAATAGCTTAAAAAAATACAAACAGGTTAATCTGTTCTGGACTAGGTTTTTTGGACATCAGCAACCTAGCTGTTTGATCTCAGACCCCCAGGTAGGGTCTCATCTGAAGCAAAGGTCAGCTAAATAAATGAAAACTGATCTTAACTTGTCCCCTCACTATTCCCTCACCCTCTTGGTTGTGCACCAAACTAGCTTTCTTTCTATTCCTCAAACACACCAAAGCTTTTCCTCCCTGAGTGTGACTATTGTAGCACTCTTCCCAGCCATTTCCATGGACCGTTGCTCCCACTTTATCTTTACATCAGTAGCCTACTGTCAGAGAGGCTGTTTGCCCAAACTCCGACCACATTCCCCTTGTCTTTATGGCATTTATCACTCTCTAAAATTACCTTTCTTTCTAATTGTTAACTTATTTGTCTCCTGCAGTAAAATGTTAGCGCTTTGAGAGTCTTTCGAGTTCCCCCATGTAGGGTCTGAGAAAAGTCTCTGGCTTTTCCGCGCTCCCGCCACTGGTATAATGATGGTCACCTGCGGTGCTGCGCGCATGCCTAGGTGGGCATGGGCAAGTGGGCGCACCTGAGTTTGGACAGGGCTTATATGGGCGGCGTCATGAGGACGCCAGTACCAACAAGTAGCAAGACCAACAAGCAGCAGCAGGAGAACAGAAGACCAGCAAAGCAGCCAAGAGGGTGAGATGCAATGCGAGCTGGGAGGCCTGCCAGCCTCCCACCGCTGACCCTCCCCCCCTCCCCCCGCCCATGCCTGCCATGTACCTTGTCACCTCTGACGATAAAAAGCAGAAAAGCCACCGAGGGCTCCAAGACTTCTTCCTTCCCTCCCCCCTCCCGTCTGCTAGAACCATCCAGAACTTGCCCTGTGCCACCTTCCTGCCACTACACCCCAGTAACTTAAGCAGCTAGCATAGTACATAACTCATAGTAAAAGTCCTCAACAAAATAGCCGGTGACGAATGAGTTAAGCAGGAGTGAAGGCAGACTAGGCCAGTTTAGAAACTCGGCTTATAAAGGGTTCATTGGCTGAGCTGGGTGCCAGAGTAAACACCAGGCACCCCGGGAGGAGGAGGGAGGTGAGGCGCTCAAGTGCCACGTTTCAGGGCCTACCAGTAATACGTGACTGTGCAGGCCGTGCACACCCGCTCAGCTGGGGCCTCGCACACCTCACAGCAGAGCCGGCGCCCCTTGGGCACTGCTAGTGGGTAGATCACGTCCATGTCGCAGCCGGCAGTGTCGGTCTCTAGGACGGTTGCCTGGCGAGGATACGCTGGACGCCGGGGTCACGTGACAACCACAGGCCCGCCGGTTCCCAGAGTTTCAAGGACGGGGAGGGGCGTGGCTCGACTGACACCTGGTGCTTGTTTGTGGGGTTAAGTGAAACAAAACCAAAAAAGAAAAAAATCCACAAATTCTAAAGGCTAAATGGCCAGGCAGTCTAACTCCTGGGAGCCCAACTCCAAAAAGGGTTACTATACGTGGTCGGTAATAGGGACATACAACTAATTCTTCACCCAGGTTAAGAACGTAACTTAAGGAAGGGTGACTCTTCAGATGCCTGCCTGATCTAGCACTAGAGCCAGCTCAGTGTCAACTTCGCTGGAAGAACTAGCACGCACTTCCAGACTGGAGAAACCCAGCACCACCTCCCAGCGTAAAGCAGGTACCACCCACTCGCCACTGCGGCTGCGCGCAGATCAGGTACTGGAGCAGGGGGCGTGGCACCAGCGGCCCTGAAGCGTGCGCAGGCGCGGGGTTGCCCTGGGACTGATGGCGGAAGTTGACCTGGTCGCCGAGTTCCCCCAGCCGGCGGGTGCTGCGCGCTGGGCCGAAGTTATGGCTCGCTTTGCGGCCCAGCTGGGCGCGCAGGGCCGAAGGGTGGTGTTGGTCACGTCTGGAGGCACCAAGGTCCCACTGGAAGCGCGGCCAGTACGCTTCCTGGATAACTTCAGCAGCGGCCGGCGCGGTGCAACCTCGGCCGAGGCCTTCCTGGCCGCGGGCTACGGGGTCCTGTTCCTGTACCGCGCTCGCTCTGCCTTCCCGTTTGCCCACCGTTTCCCGCCCCAAACCTGGCTGTCAGCTCTGAGGCCCTCCGATCTGACCCGTTCGGGCTTGCTGAGCTTGGAGGCCGAGGAGAATGCACTCCCAGGCTTTGCTTCGGCTCTGCGGAGCTACCAGGAGGCTGCTGCTGCCGGCACCTTCTTGGCGGTAGAGTTCACCACTTTGGCAGACTATTTGCATTTGCTGCAGGCTGCGGCCCAGGCGCTCAGTCCGCTAGGTGCGTGTCTTTGGAAAACATTGGTTGCCTGTAGGCAGAGCTTTCCTACTGGACACGTTTCTCCTACCCCATCATTACCCTTGAGTTTTAAACAGCTGGTGAAACTAGTTGAAAATGAACTGATCCTAAACGCTCCTCCAATTCATTGCACCATGTGCTTCTCTTTTCAGGCTCTTCTGCGATGTTTTACCTGGCTGCGGCCGTGTCAGATTTCTATGTTCCTGCCTCTGAAATGCCTGAACACAAGATCCAGTCATCTGGGGGCCCACTGCAGGTGGGCGCTTCTCTTCCAGAGATCTGGTCCCCTATAACCAATCTTGGGTTAATTCCCTCTTGATCTGGAGATGGCCCTTCTGCATTCCTTATGTGCTAGGCACTAAGGATACAGAGATGAATAAGACACCGTTCTCCCTCAAGGACCACACAATCTAGTGAGGGAGCTGGATACAGACATAATTACAAAACAGAATGATAAATGCTGTGGTAGAGGTACGTACAGAGTGCGGTCAGAGCATGGGTTGAGTGAATCTTGGGAAACTCAAGGAAGGTTAACTGAAAATGACTTGAATTCAGTTTTAAAAGATGAGCAGAGATCATTCCCCAACAGTTAGAGTGGTGTGAACTGAAATTGTTTGGTAAGGCTGGAGAGGGGGAGAGTGGTGAGGGTGGGGGACAGACTGAGAGACAACTTCCTTCATAGAAGACTATTGATTCTTAAGGAGCTTGGATTTTATTTTGCGGAGCCAGGGGGACACCAAGAAAAAGGTTTTGTATCAGTGGGAAAGGTGAATTAGAGAACGGAGGGGATAAATTAGTTGGTAGTTTAAAGGATATGGGGAAAGGTAGAGATGTTCAAGTGAAAGTAAAATCAGTTCCATTTCCTTAGTTCTAAGTTGTGCTCTAGAAACAATTTTTAAATGAAATCAAATAGCCGTTCTACAAATTCAGGAACTGCTTTAGGTTGAGAGGTTTTAAAACGCAATTTTATTTGAGCTTCTGACAAAGTAACATTTGCATGTGTACATTACTTGCATTTGTTTCTTTGAGGTTTTGATTTTAAAAACAAAGGCGAATGTTTGAGAAAATGAAGTTCTAAAGGTTCTTTAAAAACTAGCAACAAGGGTAGAGGACTGACTTATAACACACAGTTCTAGAGGACTGACTCATAAGACACAGTTCATCCCAGAATATGTATTAAGCTTTTCAGTCAGTTATCATTATGAACCCTACAGAGCAAAGGCTTTTAAGCTAAGCATTTAATATGTTTTGAGAAGTTTGACAGCTAGACATCCCACTTAAATTTACATAGCCATAAATCTGAGTCCCTCCTTCCTTAATTTTCCATAAGACTGACCTGGTAGTTAGTGACCTTTGCTTATTAAGCTTTTCTTTTTCCAATACAGATAACAATGAAGATGGTGCCAAAAATGCTTTCTCCTTTGGTTAAAGACTGGGCTCCCAAAGCATTTATAATTTCCTTTAAGTTGGAGACTGACCCCTCCATCGTAATTGATCGTGCACGAAACGCTTTGGAAGTTTATCGACATCAAGTGGTGGTTGCTAATATCCTTGAGTCAAGACGGTCCTTTGTGGTTATTGTAACCAAAGACTCAGAAACTAAGTTATTGCTCTCTGAGGAAGAAGTAGAAAAGGGTATAGAGATAGAAGAGAAGATAGTGAATGATCTTAAGTCTCGACACACAGCATTTATATGTGACAAAAACTGAAGTAAAAAGCCCTTATAGGATCAAAATTTGTTCGATGGACCAGGGGTCTTACCTATGATGAGAATTAGAATGAATTCCTTGCTTTCATAAAGATAGAAACAATGAAAGGAAAAAGCAGTGAGTGATGTGCAGACTGATAAGATTTCATATTTGTCTTTTAAGGCCATTATTAAGTATGAAACAAAGGCAAAGCAATTATGACACCTGCCTGACACACTTGCCTGAATGGGACTTTGATTTTGAAAATGAACGTGAGCTGTTTCTCATCTTTTAAAAAAGAGCTTTTTGGGAATTATATCTCTCAAAATATACAAAGGGGCCTGAATAGTATATGTATCCATACCATAAAAAGGATTTATGGATACTTGAATAGCTATAGATCAAACATTTGTTGATGCCTACTCTGTGGTAGGCCCAGAGGATTATGAGGATTAAAAAGGTGAATAAACATGTAGTTTGGGAAATGGATATATAAAAAATTAAGTGCAATAAAGTGTGTGCCTAAAAGCTGATACAACGGAAAGGATGTTGTTTTTTGGCAATTTATCAAAGATGGGATTAGGAGAGGAAGACACATGCCTGAAGTTTTGCCTCTAGAGTGATGAACTTCCCACTCGTTTACTTTGTGCTTTTGTCCTAGACTCATTCCATATTTGAGTTAATTTATTGTCAAATGTTTTAGAACTTCTCTTCAGGGAAATTAAACCCTGGACTTCCACTGGGGAGCAGGTAGGGGCCACTTGGTGACCTCTGCCCCGAGGGAAGCATGATGACAGTCATACTAGCCAGGTTTGACCTCTCCAGCTGTGCCACCTGTTAGATTTATCAGTGTAGACGAGTGGTTTAATATAATTCATTTCCTCATCTACAGAAGGGGATAATAAATCTTTGCCAAATAATGCTAGATGTGAGGCTTAAGCAGTACATTTAATGTAAAGCATTGGCCTGCTTCCTGCACATAATTCACATTTAATGGGTGGTTGCAATTACTGTTTTTTTCACTTGGCAAGACAGTATTGTGATAGTACTCTCTGAGTCCTTGAGAAATTTTCAAAGAAATTTTCACTCTCCTGGACTTTGTGTTAAAAGTACACAAGAATTAATGTCCAGAAAAGTTACCTAAATGGTTTATAGAGTGGTCCCGTTTGAAAAACTGGTAACAACTGGGTAGAAGTAAGTACCGTGCTTCATATAAATATTTAACTTAAAATGCAATTTGTGATATTACATGGCATGGCTTGGGAAGAGTAGCCCAGTGTATTTGATTGATAATAGAAGTACAATAAATTTTACTTGAAAAGATTTGAGATGTGTCAAGGTGCACTGAAATACTTCACTAGATCAAAAGTGTGACCTTGAGTAGAGGAAAAATAACTGCAGCAATTCGGACTGTTACAGAAGAAGCAGTCCCATTGGACAAGATTTTTAAATCAACTTCAAGTCCAGTTGGCAAAACATCAAAATGCACAGGCTTTTGTCAGCAGTGACTGTAGTACTGAAGGGGTAGGAAGTAAAAGATGGGGTTTTCTTGCCTACGCCTATAGCTTCATGTGGATGACTATCATTTTCATTTTTGAATGTACAAATAGAACAAATGGAGTTAAGACTAGGAGTGATCCTAATGTTTGTGTTTACCATAACTACTTCCCAATAATTTCAAGTTTTTCAATTCAATTTAGTTTCCATTCAGGACACGTAACCAGTATTTACGTATGCAAATATCCCAGGAAGGTTTTTCATTTGTCTTAACAACAAATGGAAGTGTGTAAATAAAGAGCTAATGAAAAGGAATATGAGTTAAATAAAGCAAGCTTGATCTAGATTGGAGGACTGGGAATGTTTTCCTCAGGAAGTGACGCTTGAACTGATAAAGAGGAGGTAAGTCAACTGCAGGCAATGGTGTTCAGCCTTTTAGACCAGAAAACTGACAAACTCCAAGAACTTTCGAAGACTGGTACCAGAGGAAAAGGTACTTCTAAAAAGCACTTCTAGAAAGTAAGTGGTAAGATCCATTCAGATATGCATATAGAATCAGCAAAGAGAACTGTATTAGACTAAGATAATGTGAGTATTGTATTTGGAGTACCAGCAAAGGGCCCTAAAACAAAGTCAAGCTCCAGTGAACTAACTAGAATCTTGCAATAAGAACATTTAAATGAAGTTGATAAAAATTGAGCCTGTTAATATTTGTGTCATTTAGAAATTATTTCGTGTTATATAGGTGGAGGATATGACTGACCTAAGCCGAATTTTCAGTGCTTGCAATGCCATTAAGTGATAATTCTAGTGGAGCCCGGTTTCTTCATTTTTACAATAAGCCGGGTCCAAAAATGTCTTAGGTACCCCAGGTAGTGTCAGTTCTAGGCCTAAAATTCAGAACTCCTGACCTAGCTCCTTTTTAAGAAGGTTACTACAAGGAAAATAAATCCAAAACCGGAGGTCTAGGTAAGGTCTGACGGCAAACTGCTTGAGAACTTCAGACGCTGAAGTTCTAAAAGTTGCGAATAGGCACTTTGACGTTACCATGGTTACTACAAAGCCAATGGAACGGGCCGTACCTTCGATCCAGCCGGAAGAACCCGACCCCACGCCGCAAAGGCCAATGGTGCGCATCGTAACAATGGTGTCCACAGGTAGAACGGCCTCGGCGCCACTAGCGTGCGTCGTTTCTATAGTTCCCGCCGGAAGGACGTCTTGGCGTCTGTAACAGCGAGCGTGGTTGCCATGACTCCCGGGGCTCCTCGGGCACCCGCTGCAAGCCGCTGAGTGCTGGCGATGTAGAGGGACCTGGGACCCTCGCTGCCTCTCACAGGGCCATTTCCGGCTTGGTTCCTGAGGTTCCCGCCTCCGCGGCGGGAAAAGCACCGCTTTGCACCTCTTTTTCTGCATTGGAGGTCTTTTCCGCTTCTCTCTCCAGTATGGCCCGAAACCGCAGAGAACAGCTTCACCTAGCTTGGCCCTGCTAGCCTCCGACTGGAGTGATTCGGCTTGAAAAGGGATTCGCGGGTCTTACGGACCACGGACCTCTGGGGTTTAGGCCACTATTCTTAACTAGAGAAAGTTTCGAACACCCCAAGTCCGTTAGGTAGGCGTTCTTTTTTTCACTTTGCAGAAAAGACTGACCTGCACAGACCACTGCACCGGAGGGACCAGGCGCTTACAAAGTCCACTGAACTACGGCTTCCTCTGGTTGTATTCCCCTGAACAAAGAGCGGCTTCTTTTGGTCCTGTATTTGTCTTTTGGAACCTTTCTTCCTAATGAAGGTCTGGAGGCCTCTGGTATCCTCAGCATCATACGTCATCAAGTCAGTGACCTTCTGACTTTCAAGCTACAACCTTAGCCACTCCTCTCATCACCCTGAGCAGCAATTTTCTCACCCTGCTCCTTGCACAGCCATTTTCACCCTCTGTTTGTTGTCCACGCTGCACATTACCGAGTGTCCGTTCGTCTCCACTACCTCTGTCATCTGTTGACCACCTGCTTTCCTGCCACCATGCTTTGGGTAGCTAAGTATTTCACATTCTCCAACTCTGAAATCATTTGGAAGATTTTTCTCTGCCTCCTCTCACTATGGCAGGCTTTCTGTTTTGGGAAAACTAAAAAGACTAGGATGGAAAAGCAGACGTTGGTAAATTAATACAGTAAATTTCTATAAACCTAGTGTGTTTTGAAAGTGAAGGGGAACAGGCATTTGGGGGTCCATTTCAGGTTTAAGGAAAGAAGATTGTTCCTTGTTTAAGTGAATCCTTTGTTAGACAGACGTTTCACTGAAGTACTCATGCATGTAAAAGGATCATTCGGAATGATCACGTAGCTGGATTTCAACTTTAAGCCTATATGAACCCAACATCTTGGTACCGTAGAATTTTCTGGAAAGGAGATGCCTCAGACAGTTCTTACATCTCTTCATGTTAATTTTTTTAACAGGAAACAGTCTTTGTGATGGGAAACAAACAAAAAGAAAGAGCAGGGGTGATTGAAAATAAATAATGCTCCTAAATGCTCCTAAAAAGACTGGAACAGAGGGACTTAAAAACACAGTGAGATTCATTTAGATCCAGCACAATTTTATTTTAGCTTGGAAAAGTACTTCATTGGCCCAAAGTATGTGTTTCTTCTTAAGTCTTACTATTTCTTCAGTATTCAAGTTTAAATGTAAATTGATTTTGAGGCTATACTTTTTTAACAGGTAAAATTGGAGTCTCAAATGATTTGGACATTTTTTATTTTTCAGACAATTCATTATTTGTGATGTCACATGCTTAGAGCCAGATCGTGTTTCCAAATACTTTACAATTAGATGTCTCGTCCATAATAGTGTAGAAAAGAAAAACAAATCATGCAACTTTTTCAATTTTTTGCATTAAATGCAAACCAAATAAATTCTCTCTTAAAAAAGAGACTGTTAGATGCTATGCAATGAGCTTTTCTTTCCCCCTTCCAGTATGTATGTATGAAACAGATGTCATTATGGCAACCTCAACATAATTTTTTTTATTTCCTATAACTCTAAGTCAGTGATTCTAAACCTCAGGAGCCATTTTGCACCCCCGAGAGATAGTTTGTCAAGGTATGGAGATATTTTCAGTTTTAACTACAGAGGATATGATACTGGCATCTAGTAGGCAAAAAGAACCAGGGATAGTCATCCTACTTTGCAGAGATCATCTCCCACAACAAAGAATTATCCAGCCAAAAATGTCAATACTGTGGAGGTTGAGAAACCCTCTCCTAACATATCAACACTTCATTTTTCTGTTCTGTATCTGTCTTTGCATATGATATAGCATGTTTGTTTTTTTCAGTTTTTATATTTTAAGCATTTAGACATGACTACATTGTTTTCAACTCTTAAAAAGTGATTTTTCTCATCATTTTATTTGGGAATGGAAAAGGAAAACTATCATAAGGGTTGTATTTAAGATGTCTGTAAGTTTTAAATTATATTTAAAGAAAGGAAGAAAGAAGGGTTTGGGTGAATAACCTGACTGGATAGTTCTGGTTTTGTGGCTATACACTCTACTTTGTTCCCTAGGGTAATACAAAGACCCTGGGATCCAAAGCTCATCCTTTGCTCAGAGCAGGGAGATGTACTGTAGCAGGAGGTGTGGTCCTGGCCCCTCCCCTGTAGTTGGAGGGTTCTTTTGAAGAGAGATAAGAACAAGTAAAAATGACTCTGACCCATTCATCTTGTCTCTTCCCATTTATCCCATCTCTATTCTCTATCACTTGGCTTTATCACTTCATTCTTTACATCTAAAAGATGCCAACACTACAGGATGCGCCTCTTCCTGTAGCGTGGATTTTTAAGATATTTAGTAAGCATTTATTCAATATTTATATTGTAGAAAATAGTATGTTTTTGCATACTTTGTTTTGTTAAATAGTGCAGTTTTAGGCACAGTTTTAGGCACAGTGTAGATGTCAAAGCCTTTCTAATTTAGAGAATGGATATATATTACCTCAAGGCCTGCTTATTTTGAGTTTTAATTTTTTTAACATTTATTTTATTTATGCATGCATGCAAGAACTAGAGTGTGGGTCAGAGGGGGAGGGGGAGTGGGGAGAGTTTGGTGGAGGGAGTGAGAGGATTCACCAGAGACAAGAGTGGGGAGCAGAACAGGCAGACTGACTGAAATACACTGCTGAGGGGAGCAGTGGGCAAGGCAGGAGAGATCTGCTGTACCATGTGGGTCAGATTCTTGGCCAGGGATTGAATTTATGCTGCAGTGGCTGGCAGTAGCTTGATGGCACTGAGATTTTAACCCCTGCACCACCAGGAAGGCCCCTTTTTTAGAGTTTTTAAATTAATCAACCACTGGGTCTCAAATCCTTTGGAAAAATGTTTTGTGATGTCATAGCAGAACATGGCAGAGGGGGCCAGGTATTCCAAGTCATGGACATATAAGCTGCATGATAGAATAAGTAAGGGCTAAAGTCAAGATGTGGAAGAAGATAAGGCTAGCAGAGTGGGCAGGAACCAGATGGTAGAGTCTCTAATGCCAAGCTAAAGGGGCTTGAATTCTTCCTTGGGGCAATAGCAATGTTAAGTACCAAGTGATTTGATTTCAGAATAGTCAGAGCTTTGTGGAGCACAGAATGGAGATGCAGCCAGCCTGCAGCAGGAAAAGCAGTTAAGGATGCTATTACACTAAAGTGGGAAAATATGAGCACCTTAAGTAAGGCAAGGACTTAATTTTTTTTTAAAGATTTATTTATTTATGCATACAAGCACTGGGGTACAGGCCAGAGGTGTATGGGGGGTGAGAGGATTCACCACAGAGAGTGGGGAGCAGAACAGGCAGATCAATGGAAGTACACTGCTGAGGGGAGCAGCGGGCACAGCAGGAGAGGTCTGCTGCACCATGTGGGTCCCCTCCCCTGGCCTGCGGCAGGGATCAAACTCGTGCTGCAGTGGCTGCGGTTTTGCTTCATAGTGCATTGCTTAACCCACTGCGCCACCAGGGAGGCCCAAGGCAAGGACTTTAGATGTAAAGAGGATGAATTTTAAAAATCATTAAAAGAGGGCCTCCCTGGTGGTTCAAGGAGTTAAGTCTCAGCACTACGAAGTTATCAGCAGCCACTGCAGCATGTGTTCAATTCCCAGCCAGGGAGTTAACCCACATGATGCAGCAGACCTCTCTTGTCTCACCTGCTGCTCCCCTCACAGTGTATTTCATTCAGTAGATCTGTGTGTTCTGCTCCCCACTCTGTCTCTGGTGAGTCCTCTCACCGCCTGCACCTCTGGCCTACACTCCGGCTCTTGTATTCATAAATAAATAAAATAATATTTTTTAAAAAGAAAATGATTTTTTAAAAAATTGAATCAAAAAATTCATACACTGGTCATTTATTAGAGTAGGATAAATGAGGAGGACTGAAGAATAACTCTGGAGTATGAGTTAGGAAACTGTATCAATGGTGATTTTATCAATTGTGGAATAAGAAGGAAGAAACAGATGTAAGGTAAAGAAAAGTCCATTATTCAAATCTAGTTGTTCAACAATTAAATACTCATTGGACTTAAATAGTGGCCTCATTTTATATTGCTTTCTTATCTTACATCTTCTTCTCTGGCACTTCTGCCGTTCTGCCAATTCTTAAAGAGTAGTAGGTTTGGGTCACTGTATCTGTATCTCTATTTGCAACCCCTTCCAGCCACTACTGACCGAATGAGGATTACACAACTCAGTTTGGAGAGGGGAACACAATTCAAATGATTGGTTGTTTCATAAATTTGAACTAAGATAAAGAACAGGAGTGACTTAATCTGAAAAGTCACATAGGCTTAGGACCTGAATGATCATTTTAGCTTTGCTGATGAGTAAGCAGAAAAAGTCCATCTATGTCGAAAAACAAGTAAATAGGGCCATTACTATGGCTGGCTAGCTCCATGTTCAATTCCTATGCAACCATATTTAGTGTCTTGCATATGCCCTGTGTCTTCGTCTCTTAGTGACCCTCCTATAAATAGTTGGGATTGATTGGTGGTAAGAGACAGAAAACCCAAAATAGTAGTGCCTTGAAAAAGATGTAAATGTGTTTCTCTCACGTCAAAGTCAATAAGAAAGCATCCAGAACATAGATCAGAATCTTGAAGTTGTCAGAAAAGCAGACTTTTTTTTCCTTTCATGATAGTGCATCATATATGACATGTAGCTTTCACTTTATGGTGTCCAGATGGCTCTTTAAATTTCAGCTAACTTGTCTGTATTCCAGTCTAAAGGATAAGGACAGAGGAAAAAGGCATCCTGTTTCTTTAAGGACATTTCTAAGAGGTAGCACACAATTCTACTTACATTCATTCAGTCAGAGCATGGTACATGATTCTTTCTAGCATTAAGGTCACTAGCTGTATTTTCATTTAAAAAAATAGATATTTTTACTAAAACTATTATAAAAATATTTATTAAATAGATATTTCATTTTAAAAAATCATATTTCTGTGGAAAGAAGAAGGAATAATTACTGATGGGCATCTGGCAGTCTTTGCCACATGTACTTGTATTTTTTTCTAACTTCAGTGTTTCTGTTTCTTGTGACTTTTTCTAGATATATCTGGAGCTTAGCAGAGATGGATTATTATTTAATCCCCCTAACCACCCAATGAGGTAGGCATTATTATTACAATATCCATATAATTTCAGAGAAATCAAGTTTTCAGGAAGTTAGGTGACTTACCTAACTTACCTAAGTCACACTGCTGGAAAATGGAGCCAATACCTTGGTGTCACAGAGGTGTCACAGACACCTCTGCCCACTCTAATCACCAGGATAATGAAAAGGGAAGAGAGCAAAGGCCTGGGTTCCTAGAAATTCTGGCCTTTAAAGGGTCCATGGAAAAACACAGAGAGGGAAAACCAGAGAGGTAGAGTGAAAATAGGAGAAAGTGATGTTCCATAACAGGAAAAAGAAACACTTTCAAGAAAGTAATGAGCAGATCCTTCAAAGTCATGTATAAAAAGAACAGGAACTTGTTGGTGGTGAGAAACAGAAAGCCCAGATATATAATGTAATTATTATTTTTTTAAAGATTTATTTATTTATACATACAAGAGCTGGGGTACAGGCCAGAGTCCAGGGTGGTGAGAGGATTCACCAGAGACAGAGTGGGGAGCAGAACGGGCAGACTGACTGAAACACACTGCTGAGGGCAGCAGTGGGCGAGGCAGGAGAAGTCTGCTGGGTCCCCTCTCTGGCCAGCGGCAGGGATCGAACTCATGCTGCAGTGGTTGCCGTTTGCTTCATAGTGCATTGCTTAACCCACTGCACCACCAGGGAGGCCCTATAATATAATTATTTTTATTTTAGATATTTTACAGCTTTTTCAAGCTTTGACTAATTTTTGTTTTGTCAGCCATTTCATTTAAGTGTTCGTTATCACTGGATAATATAACAACTAATATAAAGTGAACTATGCTTTGTAGAGACTAACTCTCTATATACATATAACATGTATCTGTATCTGACATGTGTACATGCCAAGTTTCTTACATGCTTAGTCATTTGTGTGTGTGTGTACATATATGCTTATCTCTTCTATCAAGGGAAAAGTTTGGAAGACATACTGCTACTATCTCCAGAAAGAAGGGATTGAACCGCTTGCTTAGAACAACTCTATTTTGTCTGATCCTTATTCCAGCACAGTGAAGACAGGCTGAGAACTGCTAACAGAAATCTAGAAGAGCTTACATTGAATCACATGGAAGAAATGAAAGAAGTAAGAGCCAATAACAAAATTTTATAAAGATACCTGTGGTTTTGTTCATTGTCCTTCATTAAATTAACACATTAAAAACCAACACTGGTAGTTTGTAGATCATTCACATGTAAATCTTTTTTCATGAAATATGTATTGGTTTTCAATAGAGTACAGATACAGGATGTTATCCAGAGATGACAATTGAATGTGCAAGTAGGTGTGTGCTAGGTCACCTTCATTATCTTGGTAAATTTCATCCTTGTCTTAATAACTAGCTTTCCAGCTCACTCTGTTTCTTGTTAGTAGACTTAGAAACCAGATTAGCCAGTGTCGTATGAGGAGATCACCTTCTCAAACGTGGGCATCTATTAATCAAATTCAAAGAAAAGTTTGTAGGAAAAAAGACACTGACTTACTGACATTAAGAAATATAATTTCTAGAGGAGCCTGATACATGTCCTGTGCCTGATACATTGTCTTCCTCTGGCCACTCTAGATGGGACGTCAAATTTTAATCAGATGTTTACTATATGAACAAATGATTCTAAACTTTTATAGCACTACTAAGACAACCAGATTTCTACAGTAGGGCTATCTATACCTGCCCTCATTTCTGGACCTGTTATATCCTCGGAGTAAGGCAACTAGCCCTTAAATGGGTAGATAATGATATCTTTTGACTCTCCCACTTTTTTTGATGTTCCCAGTTCTTATTTTCTGAGATGTTCTTTCTGTAAATAAGTTAGTAAATTCTCTCAGGTTGTGTGGGAATCCTTCTGCTTGTATTTCTACATTTCAGCTCAGATAGGTAACACATTGAATTTTAAATTGAGCTCTTTGAAGGCAATCTGATTTATAACTTTTTAAAGAATACAGCTCTTTTAGAACAGAAATCACTATAGCATACTAAACTGAACTTTAACATTAGGCAGATGGGGTGGAAATTGTCTTTAGCACTGACTGTGTAACTTTGAGTTACTTTACTTCTTTGAGCTTGAAATTCCCTACATGTAAGATGGAGATAGAATAGCTTCTTCAAAAGAATTTGTGAGGATTCTACAAGTTAATGTGTATAAAACAGTTCATACATGTACTTGACACCAAGCACATTTAATAAATTAGAACTACTTAAAAATAGGTATTCTGTCATTTTTAAAGAGGAAACAAAAGCATACCAGAAAGTTATAAAGTTGGACTACAGTTCTGTACTCCATCTGCTATAACATTCAGCCTTTTGCTCATATTCTGAAGAATTGTCTAGTAGGTTTCTAAACAAATATGCAAAATGTAATTCAATTATTTTTGTAGTTAGTTCTAACAAATTTAGCATTGTTTGTAAAACCTCACTCTGGTTCTCCCACAACTGGGTGTGAAGCCCGGCTCCTCCCTTCATTTCTTGGGTGACAAGGCAAATCTCACTCATAGCCTTTCTCAACCTACTTCATCACTTATATGGCAGAGGATTATAGTTCCACAGGGTTGAATATCTTTAATATAGTGCATGGACTATATGGCTGGCTTCTAATCTATCATTAGTCACATAAAAGTACATTTTGTGGAGCTGTCATATTAACCAGAAACTATTTTTGAAGGATACCCATATCCAGTAATTAAAAAAATACAATTTCTTATTAACTTTTCAGCCATCTTAATCATCAGTTTTAGCATAGGGGTGTAAATGTAATTATTGTGTAGATTTTTCTTTATTCATGGGTATCAAAACTATTTTATAAACCATAGACAACTTGATTTGAAACCTGATATGCTAACGGAAAGAAATGTTAGAGGTTGTGACTATTCTAGAAATTTGTTGTGACATGTCATTGTATCTTTGGAAATGGTGTCTCATATAGCATAAGACAGCTGGAAAGAAGTTTAGGAGAGAGACCTACATGTAAGGAAGCTGAGTTTTCTCTATGTCCCTCAATATAGACATGATAATCTCTTAATGGTTATTTTACTTAAATAGCCTTTTAATGTGGCTAAAAATATGAATCATGGACTAAAAATAAGAAAATGTTATTTTCTTTTAGGTGGAAAATTATGCTAACCGTGTCTGTAACTTAACAGAAGAAAGAGAAGCATTTTCTCATGGCTATAAAAAACAAAATGAACAACTTAGACAGGAGTTCAAAGAGCTCCAACTCAAACAAGGTAATTTTCCCTTTTATAAAAATTTAACTTGTTTCTAATGCTAAAAGTTAATATGTAAAAATGATAGAAAATTTGGGGAATGTATAAATGTAGAAGGAGGGGGGACATTACTGTATATTTTCCACCCCAAGGAAAGTATCTGTAATGTTTCAAGTGTATTTTCTGCCTGTCTTTTTAAAGTTTGTGTTCTGAATCCAGTGTGAGAGAGCACAGGATGGTTACTTGTTTCAGTGTCTATTACAGCATCTACCTCACTCTCATAATTACCTGTGTTAACTCCTCTGGGGCAGTGATCACATCCTGGTCTAGTGGTTTCTGTGCTGTACCCTGCAACACCTATGCTGTAAAGTGTCTAGCATGTTAAGGACTCAGGAAATATTTCAGTTCTACAAAGACATGAGGCAAGATAAAGATAGGGCCCCTTTAGAATATTCTATTTTAACTCTTATAAATTAGACATTTTTATTATATATAGTCAATGGTTTTATTATTACACATTTATTATTTTTGCTCAGCTCTTTTTCCTTCCATTTCAGATGTTCCATTTGGAATCATTTTCTTTTTTTCATTTTAGACCTCCCTTTCTAAAATGATGAAAGTTTTCCTTTACTTTAAATCTCATGTGTCTCATGACACAAAATTAATATATATTTTGAGAGTGAAACAAAATATAATTGAGCCTGAATTTCTTAACTTGCAGTGCTTGAAAATGATTGCAGACAAGGAACTTCAAACATGACTTGAGCTTCAACTATGTGCATACCTTTGAAACTAAGTGAAATATTTTATGTGAATGCATAAACTGATATTCTATTAAAACAGGAAGTGTTTTCTTTCCTTTTTTGTCACATGATACTTATTTTTGTGATTAAATTTTATTTTTTATAATACAATCATAACCTTTTAGATATATTAGTTTGAACTACATGAAATTGTATATTTACAGATCAAATATAATCAAATATTACCAACTTCATATGGTCCAACCTAATAATGAAATATACATAGGTGAGATGTCCTGTTTCCTATATTAGCTTTTAAATGTGTAGAGGAAATAATACAATGTCATATGAGTACATTTGCTTTTTGTTTTATTACTAACATCAGTTTTATTTCAGTTCCATAATGAAGAACTGGGAAAGATTAAACATCACAAACCTGCCTAGAGAGAGATGTGGAACAAGTAGCAGATAGGTTAGGGATGGCCCACAAAGAGATCAGAAGGTTCACTGGGGAACTACAAGGGAAGGAGGAAGAGCAGAGCAGATTAGATACGCTGTTGTCACAGATGGACACTTCTCACAGTGTCAGTGAAATTACAGGATGTTGTAATCAGGAATGTAGTTGTAGGCAAAACTAGTAGGTTATACTGGGATTCACTCCAAAGAACTGAAAGGTATGGGAGTAATAATGAGACCTGCACAGTTGTGCAGCTAGACTCAAACCATGATTAGAAATGATCTCTTATCAGCACGTTACAACACTCGTGTTATAACCTTAGTCTTTTACTGCAGGGGAGGCTTTTCTTCCTGCTACTGTGTGAGGCCCTCTATACAGCCAGCTAAGTAGTGATGAGGAGACCCCAGGAGGCAAAGTGATAAAACCTGGGTTAGAACACCCAGATCTGAACAACCCAGCACCCCAGCTTCTTCCTTAGACCATTCCGCCATCATACAGTTCTTGAAGAGGAGCAAAAGCCCTTTCTTGAAATTTCATTTTGATATTTCTAGTAACTACTGGCAAAATTCTAAATATTGTTCATTGGAGGAATGAATTTTAAATATTTCTGAATATAATTTCTTTTTACAAAACTGGTAGTGCCACTGTTAAAAATTTCAGCTGCTTGTACTGTATACAGTGGTGCAAACTTTTCAGTATGGAATCTGGTGAAGGACACCTATAAGGAAAATTATGAATAAATACAGGATATAGTAGAACTACCAAGAAGGGAGTCAGAAAAAGCTTCCTAGATGAAGTGACATTTATACAGAAACTCAAAGAGTAGTTAGCCGGGGCACAGCTGTTCCAAAGACAGATCACTTCGCATTTGATTACTGTACTAACCACTTTCTCCTTACATAAAATTTCTTTTTCCTTTTAGACTCTGCACTTGAGAAGGCCCAACTAGAAATTGAAAAATTGAAAGAAAATTTGATAGAACTGAAAGAAAATGGTGAGTCATTCTAGCAGATATACTAATATGGCAAACAATAGTATAATATGCAATATGGTATGTTTATTATAAAGTAATATTTAGTAATAATTACTACTAATATTATTCTTTCTAGCACTACTATTATCGCAGCTGCCACTTGTTGTCCACTAAATGACAGGTAGTCTGCCAGGCACTTACAAGGGTTATCACTAGTCCTCACAACAGTTCCTAGTCATGACACGATTAAGCGAGTAATTCAATAGCTACGTTTAGTGTTTGAGCTGGTAGCTGAATCTCCAAAACCTGTAATCAACATACAGAAGGCATATTTTATTGAAGCACTGAGGTCCAGACACCTGATAATGCAGTTAATAATGCCTCACACATACTCACTTCGAATCTAATAGAACTGGGATCAGTGATGAGTTAGTTAATCTGACCCTAGCTTGACTATGTAAAAATACTACCAGCAATCAATAAAACAATGAAATTTGAGTGTTGTAGGCTAACAACCACAAAAATGATTTAAAATATATTTACCAGTTTTAATTATTTTGAATTTCGATTTGCCCTCCTTTTAAAAATTATAGGAGTATAAAGTAAATACTGCTCTCTTAGTAATTGATAAAGCAGTAAATAGAAAAGCAATAAGGATATACAGGGTATAAAAAGACTACCGACTAATGACCTATTTGATAATGATAGAAAAATTCCATGAAAATACACCGTGAAATCAAACCACTGATAATATGTCGAAGTAGAAAAGAGAAGGATGCACGTGAATGACTGCCTGGAACTACAACTCTTTAGTGGCACTGGACATTTGTTAGTATTTCTTTGTTTATAGGGGAGTGTTCTTGGAAGACTCAATAATGTTTAAAAGTCTAGTGTCAGTGTAGGCAATGATAAGAATTACATGAGAATATTTGTAAAAATGTGCTGTGAACTATGCAGTAGCCTCCATTGTAATAAATAATAGTAGCCTTATGAATATAAAAAAGGTATGTACTATTTTTTTCAAGAATATATGGAAAATTCATATGAGGGCCTCCCTGGTGGTACAGTGGTTTGAGCAACGCACTATGAGGCAAACTTCTGCTACTGCAGCACAAGTTCCATCCCTGTTGCCAGCCAGGGAGGTGGCCCACATGGCACAGCAGACCTCTCCTGCCTTGCCCACTGCTCCCCTCAGCAGTGTGTTTCATTCTATCTGCCTATTCTGTTCCCCACTCTGTCTCTGGTGGATCCTCTCACCTCCCCACACCTCTGGCCTGTACCCTAGTGCTTGTATGTATAAATTAATGAATCTTTTAAAAAAAAGAATATATGGAAAATTCAGATATAGACCATTCTGGGACATAAAACAAATTTCAGTGGAAGAACTGAAATCATACAGATTATCTTCTGTGTTTTTTTCTTTTTTGGTGTGTATTCAGAATTTCTCAAATGTAGGAAATATACATACTAAGTAGGGAAATAGGATAAAAAGGGAAGAAAACAAGAAAAAAATGAAAAAAATTAACACAAGTTAAAAACAAGACAGGCAGTGAAGGAGGAAAGCAGCAAAATTAAAATAAGGGAAATGTAAGCTTAAAATGGTAAAAAGAAATAGTTTCAAAACTGAAAAGTTACGGGTAGCAAGTTTGTATTATTGAAACTTTGGTAAGTGCTAGGAAGAGCACATCTTAACATGAGGTGCTAAGTTGAGAGTGCACTGTAGTTTTATGAGTTGTGGTGCAGGCAGATAATGGTTTTGGTGAATTAACTTGGTGTAGCCTGGAATATCTGTCCATTCCTTCTCCGAACTTACTACTTTATTCACTTGAGGGGGTCCTGTTGTTGATGAGTGAGAGAGAATCACTTAGAAGTAGATGAGGCGGGCCTCCCTGGTGGCGCAGTGGGTTAAGCAACGCACTATGAAACAAACCGCAACCACTGCAGCACGAGTTCGATCCCTGCTGCCGGCCAGAGAGGGGA
>JAGFMF010012100.1:2953008-2993674 GCA_019455555.1 Galemys pyrenaicus | reverse complement strand
CGCTCTGTCTGTGGTGAATCCTCTCACCTCCCACACCTCTGGCCTGTACCCCAGTGCTTGTATGCATAAATAAATAAATCTTTAAAAAAAAAAAAAGAAGTAGATGAGGCGTGAGAGAGACATGGTTACAAAAAAGCCAGGAAGATAACTTTCTTGGTCACTTAACTTTTAGAAAAGTTCAGTTCCTAAAAGAACAATTACAAAAAGTCCAATTCAAGACTGGATTAAGAAAAAACATTCTGCTCTTTCGTTAGGGAGAATATTCTAGGACTGGACTTGAGACTCTCCTGTGCTGAGAATCTCATATGCAAAGACAAGGTAGAACTCACAGAAAATGGGACTTCCTTAGTTTAGAAAATTAGTACCCCCAAATTGAAACTTTGATCCTGTTGAATAAACTGGGCTTTTTCCTCTGTCTTAGATTCAATTGAGCTACAGAAAGCAAAGAAACATAATCAGAGATTGGATGAGGAAATTCTGGCTTTAAGAAACCGGGTTCGATCCCTTGACTCAGATAAAAAAGCACTTGGAGAAGTAGTAAGTTGGTTAATTTACTTTGTTCTTTGAAGATATTTAAATGTGTATATGGTAACAATAAGCTGCTAGAACAATGTCCATTGCCTACTAGTGAGCACTAACACCGTGACTATAGCTTCCCACACAGATGCCACACTGACCTGCCTTCAGTCTAATCAGGATCTATTTATTTTAACTAGGATCTATATATTTTAATCAGGATCTGTATATTTTGAACTGTGTTCAAAAGTAATGTTATTACTATTGTGTTTATTTAAAATCTTTTCTTTTTAATTAGGATTTAGGTAATACTTTATACTGAACACAGTTGCCAAATAGAAATTTCTACTCTACTGTATAAGGTAAATTTGGGATTATCAATATTAAGCCCTTAGTTGTGTTGTATTACATTTTTGAAGCATTTCTTCTTAGCAATTTATTGATTTTTTTAACATGTATTGCTAAGTTCTGGATATATAAGATGTCTCTTCAATTTAGTTATTATTTATTTCATAGCTATATCTCTTGTACCTAGCACAATGCCTGGTATATAGTAAGTGCTCAAGAAATTTTGTTGCAAGAATTAATAGATACCCTTTGGAATGACTATTACCAAAACAAATAGAAAATTACAAATATTGATGAAATTGTAAAATTGTACATTACTGGTGAGAATGAAAAACTGTGTAGTCACTATAGAAAATAATGTCATTTCCTTTAAGAATAAATGTAGAATTGCCATATGATCAAGCACTTCTGCTTCTGGGGATATAAGTAAAAAATCTGAAAGTAGGGATTCTAACAGATAGGTGTACACGTGTTCACAGCAGTGTTATTCATAGCATGTTCATAGGAAGTCTTAAGGTTGAAATTACCCAACTATCCATTGGCAGATGAATAGGTAAAATATGATATATATATATTTATACACACACATACACTGAAATATTATTCAGCTTTAAAAAGGAAGTTCTGCCATATGCCACAAAATGGACGAAACTTGAAGACATGTTAATTGAAATAAGTCAGTCACCAAAGGACAAATAACATATGATTCCACTTTTATGAGTACCTAGAGTAGGCCAAATTATAGAGACAGACAGTAGATTGGTGGTTGCCAGGAGGCAATGGAGGACACAATATGAGCTATTATTTGATGGCTATACAGTATCAGTTCTGCAAGATGGTGAGAGTTCTGGAGATAGGTGGTGGAGATGGTTGTATAATAATGTGAAAGTACCTAATGCAACTGAACCATACACTTAAAAATGCTTAACATAGTAAATTTAGTGTTACATATGTTATCATAGTTTTAAAATGCAATCATAAAAATAAATGAATAAACAGACTGTTCAAGTTGTCTTAGTCTTAATAAATTTATATACCACTGATTATTATATGTTTAATATTTGTGTACAGACACACACATATACATATGAGTTAAAGTTCAGGAAAGGTCTGCCCCAAGCAGTATTACTTCTGAAAAGAAAAGGGGGTTTGGAGATAAGTTTATATGAAGGAAAATATCACTTTTATATTCCTATGTGTTGTTTGAATTTTTATATAGAGAATGTATTCACTTATTACGTGTATATTTTAAAAGTCAAGTATCTTGCCGTCCCACACTCTTGTATTTCAAATACTTTGGTATTTAAGGTTGAAAGACTTAAAGAAGCGATTCGTGAATCTCAAGAGACTAAACGACATGGAAATCACTCCCCTGGAAAAAACGTGGGTGCTGAGCAAAGAGTAGAGGTATTTTAAAATTATGTTCTTTCTGTTTTCAGTATTTTTAAAGTGAGTCGCATTTTTACTGATCACACCAGAGCAACTGAGGCTATTTATTTGCTACTCTTTTCATATTGAGTGTCTTTTTCTATTACCTAGCCAGTTAGAATGGAGGAAGAAACCAGGGTACAGAGACTGTATTTCTGTTCATACTTTCCCTCTGGCAACAATTAAAATGAATATAATGAGCTGTACCTTTAAAGAAAAAACAAATCTTACAAAAATAACCAATTTTTGTATTTTCAGTTACCAATCAAGATTCTATTAATGGATGGAATCAACTGATGGTTGGGGGAGCCACACTGAGCATAATAAAAATATCACGGAGCAATAATAGCTTTAGGCTCCAGGGTGTGCAGTGTCTAATCTTTACAGCATGATTGGCTTGTGAAACAGTAGACTAAGTGATAGAACACAAGACTGAAACAGAGCCAGTGTGTTTAAGACAGGAATGTTTTCAGAGTTTAGGTCAAGGAGCTAGACAGCTTTGTGGCAGCCTCTCCTCTTACATACTTAAGAAGAGTGACATCCTGTGTTGTTGAGTGATCTGATTAACCAGAGCTGGTCTTTGCTGTTTGACTCCCTGTACCCTATACCCCAGAGACCTCTAAGATATCAAGGAAACTATAGCTACAATGTTTTTTGGCTCCCCACATATAAAACTAGTATCCCTCCTGTCTTCAAAAACCCCATGGCAAGTAAATAATGTACTTTTGTAAAAAGAAAGAGAGGGAGGAGAGAGGGAAAAAAGAAAGGGAAGGAAAGAAGAAATTTCTAAGTAGGTCATTAGTAACTTTTACCAAAAGTATTCCCAAAGAATCCAGTGGTACTACAATTTAATGTAAATTTGTTAGTAATAATTTGTATTAGTTTCTTATACGGCCAGCATTTTTAAACTCAAGTATAAAAAATTTGAATATTCAGCTTTCCTCTTTTCTGGCTTGTTTTGTTTTTTACTCTAATGCTCCTAGAGATCCTTCCATGTCATACAAAGAGGTCTTCATTCTTTAGAGCAACCTAGTACTCTACTGGGTGGGTGAACTATAATTAATTTGAACAAGTCTCCTGTTGATGGCCACTTTGGTTGTTTCCAGCTTTTTACACGTAATGCAGGTGTTTCTGTAGAACAGTCTCAGAAATGGGATTGTGATGTTAGAGGGTAGATGCAGCCATAATTTTGGTAGATGTTGATAGATACGTCTCAGTGGGAATTATGCCTCTTTCCTTTCCCATTAACAATGTGCGAGAAAGATCGTTTCCAAAAAAATTCGACAGAATGTATTGTCAAACCTGTTTTTTCTTAAATGATAGGTGAGAATTGACATCTCAATGTAGTTTTTAATTTTGTCTACTTATAGAAATATATATATTTTCCATGTTTAAAAATTATATTTCTATTATAAAATTGACCATTGAAACATTTAATACAACATAAACACATATTCTTAAGAGTAGTAGTTTAATGAGTTTTGACAAATGTGTAATCACAACCACTACAATCAAGAAAACGTATCCACTAGCCTAAAAATTTTCTTCCCACTTCACTATCAGCCTTCCCTGTTCCATACTTTCTTTTCTAGAATTTCAAATAAATAGAATCACCCAGTATATACTCTTTTGTGTTTGATTTCTTTCACTTAAATGACAACACTTTTGAGATTTCTCCATGTCGTTACCAGAGTCAATAGTTCACTTTGTATACAGGTCGCTGAGTAATATATTCCTCCATGTGGCTGTATCACATATTGTTTATCTGCTCCCTGATAGACAGGTTGTTTTGACTATTAATGAATAAAGCTTCTACTAGTATTCACTAGTCCTCCCCCTCTGCTTTGGAATTACTGAGTGGGATTACTGAGTCATAGAGTGAGCTTATGCTTAATTTTATAAGAACCTGTCAGAATGTTTTATCGAAGAAGTACTGTTTTACATTCCTCTCAGAAATGGTATGGAAGTTTTAGTTGCTCCTCACCTTCACCAATGTTATTGTCAGGCTGTAATTTTGACTATTCTAGTGGACATGTAATGTCATCTCATAGTGATTTTAATTTGATGTTTGAGTATCTAGTGACAAGGAGATTGTATGTGTCCATTTATGTATGTTTTCTTGTGAAGTATCTGCTCAAATGTGTCATTCATTTTTAATTGTTATATGTATTCTTTATGTTGAGTTGTGAAATTCTTTATGTTTTTGGGATATTAGTACTTCATTATAGGTATCTGAAATATTTCCTTCCAGTCTATGGCTTGTCTTTTTATTTCTTAGCAATTTGTTATGAAGACTGGTTGCTTTAAGATTTTATATAACTTATGATAAGATGCAAAACGTCAAAGAAATCTTAGTGTTACCTTGTTTATACTAAGGCTACGATATATTTCTCCCATTTTTTTCTTCTAAAGGTTTTATAATTTTAATTTCTACGTGTAGGTTTATGATCCATCGAAGATTTTTTTTGTATATGTATGAGGTAAAGGTTAAAGTTCATTTACTTCCAGATGTTCATCTAGTTATTCCAGAACTATGTGGCAGTTACTTCCTTATTGAATTACTTGGTGTCTTTATTAAAACATCAGTTACACAGGTCTATTTCTGTACTCTATTTTGATCCATTATTTTATGTGTTTGTTCTTAGTACAATACCATGCTGTTCTTTTATTGTAAATCTTGATATGAGAAAGAAATTATCTTCAGTTTTTTTTTCCTTTTCAACTTTATTTTAACTATTCCAGGTCCTTTGCATTTCCATGTATATTTTTATTTTTTTTTAAAGATTTATTTATTTATGCACACAAGAGCTGGGGTACAGGCCAGAGACGCATGGGAGGTGAGAGGATTCACCAGACAGAGTGGGGAGCAGAACAGGCAGACAGACTGAAACACACTGCTGAGGGGAGCAGCGGGCAAGGCAGGCGAGGTCTGCTGCGCCATGTGGGTCCCCTTCCTGGCCGGCAGCAGGGATCGAACTCATGCTGCAGTGACTGCAATTTGCTTCATAGTGTGTTGCTTAACCCACTGCGCCACCAGGGAGGCCCACCATGTATATTTTTAAATCAACTTCTGAACTTTGACAAAAATGTATGCTAGAATTTGATACAGTTTTGGATTGCACTGAATTTTTAGATCATTTAGAGAAAATTTATATTTTGACAATATGTGTTGAAATGTGTTAACATATTCTATCTTTCCATTTATCTAGGTCTTGTTTAGTTTATCTCAGCAACCTTCTGTACTTTTTAGCACACAGCTCTTACATGTATAATTTGTAGTTAATAACACAGAGTTTGATGTCAGACTCTAATTAAATTTATTCTTTAAAAAATTGAAATATAATTTACATATTTTTAATGTGTTCAGTTCTTTGGTTTTTAGTATACTAATAAAGTGCAGTATCACCATTGTCTAATTTAAGAACATTTTGATCATTCCCACAGGAAACCCTATACCCATTAGTAAGTCATTCTTCATTCTCCCAGCCCCGCAGCCCCTTGGCAACCACTAACTGCTTTTCATCTCTATGAATTTGCCTATTTTGTTCATATAAACTATATCCATTAATTTCCTTATCCATTCATCTTAGGTCCAATATAGGGATACCCTCTTCTACTAGGAAATTTTTTTGCACTCAACTCATCAGACTCAGCGGATTCAGAGTCTGGAAAGGTAGTTATTGTCATTCTACATGTGGTTGCTGACCTTATGGGACTTGGGAGTCTGTCTGGCCATGATTCCTAGATGTTTCCCATCCCATATGGCTCTGGTCAGGCCTGGCACATGCTTTAAGATCACATATTCTTAAATGTGGAAGTCAAGATTTCAAATTTCAACTGACTATAAAACCCATGTTTTGCCAATCTTGATGTTCCACAGATAGAAAGCTCTGCACATGCACCTTCACATCAACCAGAAAAGCCTTCACTTCTGGGCACTGTGTACATGGTTTCTCCATAAGAATTCTTTTGAAAATAAAAGGGAGGGTGGAATCATACAGCTTTAGAAAGCCAGTCCCTTAAAACAAGCAGCCTCCTCAAGATATGACTGTGTTCCTTATCCATTCTATATGCAGACAGATTTGCTATTAAATAGACCATCTTAGTAATATTAGCATGCATAGCCTTGAAGAAACTGCTTAAAAAGTAAAAAATGCTAGGTGTCTGGCAGGAATAATAATAGCCATAATATATTATCTGTCAAATGCCTTGATCTGTTCTAGGTGTTTTACAAACATGATCCTATATAATCCCTATAATAGCCCTCCTCAAGGTAAATACAAGTATTAACATTTTATATTTGAAAGAATTTGAGCAAAGTAAGAAGCAAAGCCAGACACTAATGCAGCAACCTTATGCAGAATGACAGTAACCACCTTTCCAGACTCTGAATCAGTTGGGAGAATGGGAGGGACTGATAAGTCTAGCCCTAGAGTTCACTTTCTACATCATGCCAACTCTGGTGAGGACTTTTTGGAGGGGATTTATTTTAACCGATGGGAATTACAGCCTGCCAGTCACTGAGCATGGGAACTGTCTGTGCCTGGAGGCCAGGCAGCATCTGTTCTCTGCAACATCCATGTTAGTGATCTTATTTGACTGTGCTGTAAGTGGGCACAGCCCAAATGCATTGGGAAGACGGCCTGAAAATTGTCCTACTGTGCCTAGGGGGCAGTGTGGCTCCCAGCACGAGATGATCCCCACCTTTCAGATAATAGAACCTTTGACAGTGGAAAATTCTGAACTGTTACACCGTTCACCAGAGTAGTTGGTAGTTACTCCATGTTCATAAGGCAATCCCTTAGCACGTTCCTTTGTCCTCCTCTTTGTTCGCTGCTGGCTGACAGGTAAGGTAGGCGCCCTTCAGCTACCCAGAGGTTTCCTGTCCCTTTGCTCATTTCTCACATTGTTTGTTTCTTTTCCTGTGTTTTTCTGCTTTAAACTTTGTTGCTGTTCTCATGAAATACAAAACATTGTCTATATGCATAACTATATTCAGTATGCCCCACATTAGAGTAAGTTTCAAGTGTGTATTCTTTTGAAAGCTGTCTTTTAAAGGTTAGAACATTAAAATACATGACCTAAGGAGAAATGAAGGGAGTTTTCATTTTTGTAAGTTGAAGTGTTCCCTGCACTTTTTAGTGAGGCATCTCAGTAGCATAAGAGTGGGACTAAGGAGACTCTTGCCTTGGCTGCGGACTGCATCAGTATGACATATGTATGTGGACATGCAAAAAACGTTCACCAGTGGTATCTGATGAAGAGGGAGAAGCTGATCTGGGGGAAAGATGTATCTTTTCCTGTATCATTGTACAGTGCTATTAAGAGTCAGTATGATTCTTAACTTGCCTTTTAACTGGTAATTTATTTGGATTAAGATTTCTACCTTAGAACCTGAGTTAAAAATATCATAGGAAGACAGAAGAGAAACCAGTATGAAAGGTCAAGAGCCAGTAAAAGTACAAGACTTGAATGAGGTAAGAAATAAAAAGGTCATCCCAGTTATATTTTCAACACCAGTGAGCAGACTCCATAAGGATGCTTAAGAGTTACTGAAAAATGTATATAGGTGATAACGTACATTCGAGGAGGTGTGAACCTATTCCCCTAAATCGTATACAGCATTTTAACTGCAATAAGGGAACACAGAACAAACAAAGAACTACTGAAAATTGGCAAAAGGAGAAAATACACCCTTAGGAGTGGTAAGTGCATCCCCTGATCATGATCAGTGGTTACAGAAAGACTTCCAGGAGCAGGCAGTCAGGAGTGAGCTCCTGAAAAACACATTTAGGATAAACTAGTGTGTTGAAATTGTGAGGGTGATTTAAAGGCATTGCCTGACTAAAGAATAAATATGAAAATTCAGAACATTCTAGCAATAATATAAACTACTGGCAAACAGTGGGGCAGAACTGGTAGTGCTTTTTCTGCCATAGTCTGAGTTTCCAAGTTAGAGAGTATAGACATGTCCCTTTCGTGCTGTTCTCTGACACTGGAGAAGGGCCTGCAGTTTGATGCAGTATTAAGAGAATAGATTCAATTCTTATTCTGTATTCGCTCAAGTGGACTTGACCTCAATTTAATTTCCTAAGAGGCTTTTGTACACAAGAGAAAGTATACCTTGGCAACTCTGAATAGATATTGAAAGTATGGGCTTATACAATAGACTTGGTTTGAATGTCAGTGCTGACTGTGTGACCTTTGGCAAATTGCCTGGTAGATCTGAGCCTCGCCTACCCCCCACTGTTAAAAGACTATAATAATAGACAAATCTCAGGGGGGAACTCAAGAAAACAAAAGGAAATAATACATATAAAGCATTTGACAGAATGTCTGAAATATATTAAGGGCTAAGTAAACAGCTGCTGTCATTATTATTCATTATTAACTGTTAATTTGGTAAGGTTGCAACAATCTCTTATATGCAGGTGCTGAAGATTTACCAACTACTTTCAAAAGTACGTTATACCCCTACTATATTGTACATATGACAATTTTTGGCTCCATTTTATAGGTGAGAAAGTAGGATTAAAACATATGAGCTATGGTACCATGAACTAGTTTCCCAAGTGTACATACCTGTTAGATGACTTTGTGATTCAGTTAGGCAGAAAATTGTTTTCAGAATTTATAGGAGAGATAGTAGTTGTATATAGGACTTATTGCATAAAATGCTTCAAAGAGATATTGAAATTGAGCCAATAAAAAGTTGAAATATTTGTAAGGTGAGTTATAAGAAGCTAGGAAAAGGAGAAAGCTATTGACATCTGACCTTAAAACTGTACTATACAGTAGGCTTTGGAAGTTGAAAGTACTTTGCCATGTAGGGTGGTGTTTTCTTAGTTTAGGGATGTAATACTTTTTCTTTTGATTTTAAAACAAACTGTAGCTATAGAACATGTATTTCTATTAATAACGGGTGACTCGTCTCCCCAAGCAGGGCTTCAGCACTAACCAAAAAGAGCTGTTCTAATAGCATGTGTTTGATTATTACAGTGGCCATCCTCTTGGACTTACCTGTCCTTTTAACCACTTGTCCTATGACCTTGCAAAGGTCTATAAGGAGACACGACTAGTCTGTCTCTGAAAGGGAGTTCTGGAAATGAGTTCCTGGATGTTTAGATCACCAGTTTAAAGGATGGTAACAATCAGTTTGCAGTACGGGTCACAGCTGGTGTAATGCCCCAAACCCCACTATGTTAACCTACAGGAATTGTCCATGACACGAGGTATTGTCCTTATACTACTTACCCTCCTCCTGTGTTTTCGGATGGCTATTACCCACCTTCTCTTTTTGACCAACGCCTTAAGGCCTTGTCAGCATTCTCCTCCTCTGATCTCAAGGCATTGGGAAAATACCAAGTAGCTTCTTTCCTAAATTTACCTAAAATTTCATGTCATATGTTCTGCTTATTCACCACCACAGACTGATTCTCAGACCCCAGTCGCCCACCAATCAAACACTGCACATTGCATGTCATCAGTGTAGAAAGTTGATAAAAATCTACATCTAAAGTGTTTCCGCTCATGGGTATATGGGGGGAAAAAGATCAGAGATCTAGAGGAAACTCTAGTTTATTAAGTCAGTGAATATACATTATTCAGTAAGGAAGCATAATTTGTAGTTAATAACAGAGTTTTGATGTCAGACAGTTTGAACCTAAGCCTTACCACTTCCTGGCCACGTGAATTTAGGCAGTCATTTAAGCTCCCGGAGCCTCTGATTCAATAATCCTGCCTCATAGGACTCTCCTAAGATTGAAAGCGAACCACATAACACTTTGTTCTATAAAAGACAGTTTTTAAAACTGCTAATGTAACTATTTTATGCAGGAGTTGCTGAAGAATATACCTCTCTTCAAGCCTTGATAAAGTAAGAATGACTCCAGAAACCCCAGTGTTTCAACCTTTGATAATTCAAACTAAGAATACTCAATTTGATTAACTTATTTAAGTAACCTTTGTTTGAACTACTAGAGAAGGGAATCTGGAGGCAGACCGATAGGTGGAAATAAACAAAATAAACCCAAACCCTGTGATAATCATTTTGAAGATTCCTTTTAGGAATTATTATACATTTTATGGAGAAAGTTTTGTTTTATTCTGCTAAATATCTTCATTTCTTAATCAGGAATTGCAAAAATCAAAGTCAGAACTTAAATGTCTTTATAATGAAATTCAAAGTCTTCCAGGGACAGCAGAAGACAGAGACCCTTTTTTAATAGCATATGACCTGCTACAAAGAGAGAATACTGAATTAGAAACAGAGGTGAGACAGGATTATTTTAAATGTTTGACATATCTTTTATGAAACTAAGATAAAAGGAAGTTAATGTTCAATAAGTGATGACTTTAAAATTGAAGTTTCTGTTGTTAATATAGAATAAATGACCATATAGCATGGGTTATAAATTAAGAGATCTTGTGGGGAGATACTTTGAGACCATATACATTCTGTTTCCCATTTTACTCATTAGAAGTTTCTGTTTTAAGTCACTGATTCTTTAATTATATTCCAGTTTCTCTTTAGAACACTGACTTTTTTAAGACTGAAAAGTAGTCTTGCTAAAAGTGACTAAAATTTTGTAAATTTGAATCTTATGTAATTATAGAACCCTTTTTTTAAAAATTGACTGTCTTTTTATTTTTATTTTTTTGTGTTGCTGTTTTGTTTATTGGAACACCTATATACATAGCCACAGAATTTTGGAGGTAGAATTTATAGATTAAAAATCTCAAGGACATTAAACTCCACTGCCAAATTGAATGGTGATTTCCAGCCTAAGCAACATCTTCCTTCCACTAGGGCCCCAAGAAGAAAGCAGCACAATCTACTTAATGCTTGATGCTTTTTGAGACTTCAACATGTCCAATCATTAAACTGAGCTATGTCAGTCAGATAAAATGTTGGTAGGAATAGCCCGTGGGACAGAGTTGGTCCTGTTCTACAATATCTGTGTATGGAAGAGCCTATGAATTTAACTTTCTTTATGACAGAGCAAAGCTGCTATCCACTTAAAATATATACCAACTTTGTCATGTGAACCCAAAAGTATTAATGTCAATGTCCCCTTCAGAAAATTTCAGCAGTATCCCCGTTTGCTATAACATCAAGTCTAAATTCTTTCTGTTTTTTTTAACTCCTTAAGAAACCAACATTTATCATCTATAATGTTTACATCTTTACAAAAGTCATAAAAATCAGTAATTTAGTCACATATAAGAATCTTTTCTCCTACTTACAAAAGCAATGCAAGCTTATTAAAATAACACTTGTTTCTTAAGTCCCTTCATGATCTGGCCTCTCCCTTCTATTTTGCCTTGTTCCTCAGTCCCTCGTTTTGTAGCCTCCATTCCAATAAGCCTGTCCTCTTTACTTCTTCACAAATATTCTCTTCAGTTCCACATCAGTGCCCCAAAAGATACTGCTCATGCTTAAAATAGGCTTCAGTCTCTTCTTCACCTATCCACATCTCCCCATCCCTTAAGGCCCATAGGAAAAGGCCCTTAGAGGTTACAATCCATATGCACTATAGTTTCTCTTCAGAGAATTGAAAAGGTCTAAAAAAAAAACAAACAAAGGGACCTCTTACATACCTTAACTTGATCTTTAGGATGAAATCCATTGTGTTCTTAGAATCAATCTAGTTACTCTAGAAACTATTTTTCAAGCTGGCTCAGAATGTGAGGCAGGCATATTGCTGCCTGTCTCGGTACAATACTTTGGTGGGGCGCCATCTTCCATCCCTAGAACTACCTGCCCTTTCTACTGCCGCCCAGAGGTATTCTTTCATTTCACGTATGACGAGCAAACTTTGAAGAAAGCACTCTGTCCGAAAAATAAAACCTGAACAAATGTGTTGCCAAATCACACAACAGAGCAGGGACTCTCAAAGCATCCACTTATATCAGAATTACCTGGGACACTTATTTAAGTAGATCCCCATTTTCCAGCCCAGACTACTAATTCTGAAAGTTGGGGTGGGGTGGCAATGTGACCGTGCATGCCTTTGTACCTGGAAGTTGGAGCTCCTCTCTAGTAGTCTAAGAGTCTTTACGTGTTCAAATGTTTCTGAACATACAGGGTGAGATGGGAAGAGATTTGTTCTCTGTTATGTAGACCTAATGTTCTTTCTAATGCTTCCTTACAGTGACATTATTCCTCTTAGGAATCATCAAAGTGCACCCAAAACTTGAGAACAAAAATGTGTGATAAAAATGTAATATTCTCTAGAGCCCATCTTTTTGCTTATTTAAAGATAGAACAAAACTCTAAACATCCAGAGCCAAAAATATCTTTTTTAAAAAACCATGGACTTAGACACCCTTATGCTTATAGTAGGAAATGGGTTCAATGATATAGCCACAAAATATCACATTAAATTGGAATACTTCAATTTGGTTATCAATAATTATTTAAGTATTTAATGTAATCAATACACGTTTTTCACAGCTCTGCGTAAGAGTATGCAAAAAAATTGGAATGCTTGTCTTTTCACTTAACTTTACAGGTCTCGAAGCTTTTACAAGAATCTGAACAATTAAATCATTTTACTGTAGGGAAAGAACCGACAGCTGCTAATTTAAGTACAAATGAAAATATCTGTAAAGATTTTGAGTCTAAAGCACCAGTTTTGGAAGTAGAAATTCAGAGCCCAAAGGAAGAGAGAAATGAACTCTGGTAAATTGAGAAAAATCCATTTATCATATTAGCTTTTTGGGGATGGAGGACATTTTATTTGACTTGTTCATTATGACAATTTGACAGTCACTTTCCATCTGTGTGGAAAAATTATTTATAAGCATTCCCCAAAGACTTTTCTCTTGAGACATTATTATTTTAAAACTTTTCCTGTTTAAAAATTTGTATTTTTTTATAGAAAATTTGGAAAGCGACCAAAAGTATAAAGAGATTAATGTAATTCTTAATTCCTAACAGGTAGAGATGTTAATGTTTTAATTTTTTTCTTGTATACATACATATATATGCATATTTTGTTCTATACAGTTAAGACTACACTCTATAGGGAGGTTTGTTTTGCTCTATTGACACTGTCTAATTATTGTTTTTAGGATGTATTCTATTTTTTTTCTTTCTTTTCTTCCTTCATTATACTGTGGGTTTGCAAAATGCTTTCACATTTTGCTTCATAAAAGCCCAGCAATCTTATGAATTTGCTCATAAGATTCACAAATGAAGAGGCTGAGATTCGGAGAGATTGTGCTTAACCAAAGGTTTCGTAGACAGTGAATTGGAGGTCCAGGACCGGAAGTCATGACTTCATTGTGCTATAGCCTTTCTCTCCAGTCTCTGTCTGTGCTTGAGACTGCTATGACCTAGGCTGCTAGAAAAGGAGCGAGACGGGGATGTAGCCTACTCACCTCCTACCACAGAAAAGTGGTGACAATTGCAAAATTGTGTTACCAAGAGGGTAATAAATAACAGAAGAAGTGAGTTGCAGCCAGAAATAGGTAATGAATCCTCTCAAAACTTAAGCGCTACCAGAGAGGAAGGAGATATTCGAGTTATAGTGGACTGACAGGTCTCCAAGGTGTCAGTGTGCTGGCCGCAAAGCCTGTTCTCAGCTGGTAGCTGGCTTTTGACCATGCGATTTTTACATGATACATATTATTATTGTCAATATTGTTGCTATACATATTATTATGATATAAAAGTAATAATAACATAATGCATAATTGAATTACTTCTGAAAATCTGTTCAGTTTGTCTTAAGTTACACATTTTCTTCTCCTTTTGAAAGGATAAAGCCTGTTCTTTTAAGAGGGCACTTATTTTAATGGTCCTTTAAATTAAATTCCCATATTCCAAAGTATTGCTAATTCTCCTTAATTGACTAATTCGTGTGCATACAATTCATTTACCCAGACCATTAGTTAAGATGGAAAATGTTATTAGCCCAGAATTGTCCCCTGGAGGGCACTGCTCATCGGTCCCTCCAAGTCAGAGACAACAAACACATGGACTGCCCTGCTCTAAATATGGCTTTACTGGCATATTTTATGAAGCCGCCTGGAAAGAGGACCATTTAAACATTATCTTCAAACACAATACACAGACTGCCGCTCCTCTCCCATGGTCACTATGCAGTTATATTAGGTCTGGCTATGTTTACTGTTAACTTTTTTTTTTTAAGTGAGGTGTAATAGGTCCAGGTGCACACAGCATAGTAATACACTGCTGGGGGAGCAGCAGACGAGGCAGGAGAGGTCTGCTGCACCATCTGGGTCCCCTCCCTGGCTGGGGATCGAACTCACGTTGCAGTGGCTACAGATGATTCACAGTGCGATGTTCAACCCACAGCGCCACCAGGGAGGCCCCATCTATGAGTCCTTTTAAGATCTACTCTCTTAGCAACTTTCAAATATGTCATATAGTATTATTAACTTTTGTCACCCCATGACTTACTTATTTTATCTCTGGAAGTTTATACCTTTTGGCTCCCTTCACCCATTTCACCCATACCCCTACCCCCTGCCTCTAGCAACCACCAAACTTCTCTGTATCTATGTGCTTGGATTTCCACCACCACCCCCCCTTCTACATGTACTTTTCTTTCTCTGTATGACTTATTTCACTTAGCTTAATTCTGTCAAGGCCCATCCATGTTGTCTCAAGTGGAAAGACTTTATGTGTGTTTGTGTGTGTGTATACACATTTTCTTTATACAGTCATCTAGTACATATATCTTTTTGAGTTAGTGTTTTTGTTTTCTTTGGCTTAATCCCCAGAAGTGGAATTGTTATTCATATGGTAATTATATTTTTAAATTTTTGAAGAAGCTCCATAGTATTTTTCATAGTGGTTGCATAAATCCAGTGCACATGATTTCCCTTTTCTCCAAATCCTTGCCAACCATTTGTTATTTCTTGTCTTTTTGATAATGACCACCCTAACAGGTGTGAGGTGATATCTCATTGTGATTTTGATTTGCATTTCCCTCATGACTAGTGATGCTGAGTACCTTTTCATGTGGTATTGACCATCTGTTTATCTTCTTTGGAAAATGTCTATTCAGATCCTCTGCCAATTTTTTAATTGGATTGGTTGTTTGTTTTACCACTGAATTGAGTTCTTTATATGTTTTTGATATTAACCCCTCATGAGATACATGATTTACAAACATTTTCTCCCATTCAATAGGTTGTCTTTTCATTCTGCTGTACAGAAGTTTTTTAGTTTGATGTAGCCCCGCTTGTTTATTTTACTTTTGTTGCCTTTACTTTGGTGTCAGATCCAAAAGTCATTTCCAAAATTGAAGTCAAATGGTTTTTTGCCTATGTTTCTTTTAGGAATTTTATGTTTTCAGGTCTTTCATTCCTGTCTTTAATACATTTTGAGTCTTTTTATGGGTGTGGCATAAGATAGTACACCATGTTCATTGTGTTGCATGTGGTTGTCCAGTTTTTCCATTTTGTTTATAGAAGAGACTATTCTTGACTCCCTTGCTGTAAATTAATTGACCTTAGAGTGTGGGTTTATTGCTGGGCTCTTTATTCTGTTCCCTTGATCTATGTGTCTGGTTTTTATGCCTGTACCATACTTTTCTGATTGCTATAGCTTTGTAATATTGTTTGACCAGGCAGTATAATACCTTAGGTTTGTTCTTCTGTCTCAAGATTGCTTTGGCTATTGGAGTCTTTTGTGGTTCCAATTTTTGACAGTTTTCTAAGATTACTCTTTATAAGTCCTTTATCCTTTTAAATATGACAAGTCAAACATTTTCATAAATATTAAACTAAAATGACCAGTTCATAGATTTTCCATTTTTCAAAGTAAACTTTTTATTTTGAGACATTGTAGATTCACATGCAATTGTAAGAAATAATATATCCTGGGTATCCTCTACCAGTTCCTCTAGTGGTAACACCCTGAAAACTATAGTGCAGTACCATGACCTGGATATTGACATTGAAACAGTCAAATATAGAAGTCAGTTTCTTTTTTTTTTTTTAAGATTTGTTTATTTATACATACAAGAGCTGGGGTACAGGCCAGAGTCCAGGGAGGTGAGAGGATACATCAGACAAGAGTGGGGAGCAGAACGGGCAGACTGACTGAAACACATTGCTGAGGGGAGCAGCGGGCACAGCAGGAGAGGTCTGCTGTGCCATGTGGGTCCCCTCCCTGGCGGTAGCAGGGATCGAACTTGTGTTGCAGCGGCTGCGGTTTGCTTCATAGTGCGTTGCTTAACCCACTGTGCCACCAGGGAGGCCCAGAAGTCAGTTTCTTCACATTTAAAAATATAAAGTCTATAAGAGGAACATAAAGGAAACAAACAAGGGACTAAGGGGAAAATCAATTGCAATAAATAATCAAAATCAACAGACAACTATAAACGTGAGACATTTCCAAGGGAAGGAGGAAGGAGAAGGAACAAAATGGGTGGGAAGAGCACTAGGGACTATGGTGATGGCGCACGGGGGAACTGGTGATGGGAATTCCAAGGGGATGAGAAATATGCACTGTACAAAAAAGAAAAATAATGTAAAATACAAATAATAAATAAAATAAAATAAAAATATAAGGTCTATGTTTGTATTTCCCCAGTCTTCCAGTGTATCTGGCTTCCACTGGGAGTAGAGAAAGGAACTGAGTTTATGGAGGATGGAAAGATTCATTACTATTTCATCAGAAATTTACTCTTCAAGCATTGCAGTCTATATCATTCTCTTTTATGTCACTGACTATATTATCTTTAAAAACTGCTGAGTTCAATGTAAAGTACTTAGTTATTTTTTTATACAGTGTTAAAGGGATTTTAAAAGTAAAAAACCAAAAAATTCTAGATCCAATTTTCCCCTGATCCTTTCCAGTATCTCCTATGTTTAGATTTTCTACAGTATCTCTGACTACATGTATGTATACATATATACATACATGCATGCATAATTTCTACCATTTTGCTTTGGTAAGCATTTCTCATATAGATAAAAACTATATCATTTCAAGTTGATTAATCTTTAATTCTCTTACCCTTTTTCCCTATGTCCATTTAAATACTTTTTCAAAAACAGCGTGGTTATGAACACTACTATACATTTAGCTTTTTTTCTTCGTATCAGTTATTTTATTGCAGTAAATTCATGAGTGTGCAACTACTCAGTCAAAGGGTGTGAACGTTTTTATGACTCAACTGTATTGGCAAATTGCCTTCTTGAAGAATTTGGGACCTGGCTATATAACTTGTGACACATACTATGGTAGTTTGTGAGGCCCCTGAAACAAATTAAGGGAGTAAAACTAAAATTGTCACATTCATGTTCAATCTACTTTTCATTCAAGCTCTCTAACCATGAAAAATTCATTCTGCTTGGTTTCTATCACTCACAGTCTCATGGTTTTTCCCTCCTTCTGGCTTCTCAGCCTCTTGTTAAGGCTCCTACCTCTGCTCATGCCCAAGTCTTCATACTTCTGTCTAGCGTGACCATCCTCCTCTAGAAACCTTTCTGCTCACATTCTTCTGTACCTGGATTTTCACCACAGACATCTTTCCCATCTATATTCACACTCCCCTCCTTGGACACCCACTTGCCCATATGCTCCTGCCAGAAATCTAGGTTTCAGCCATGATTCCTTTTCCTCATTCACCTACTATATTCAGTAAATGACAAGATGTTATTGCATTTTCTTCTGAATATTTCTAGAACCCATTGCTGCTTTCCATCACCTCTCCTATTCTAGTCACTGCTGTTTACTATAGAGATCACTACAACAATTTAACTGGTTTCCCTGCACATAAATGTTCTTTCTGAAGCACAGTCTCTCTTTCACTCTAGATTTGCTGATCTTATTAAGTCATCCTGAACACCTCAATTTTTCCAGTTCTCCTCTGTACAACCCCATAACTACCACCACCACCAAAATACATATATGCATGAAAACATGCACACACCCATATCATTGTACTTACCTGGCTTGTGCCAGGTAATGGTATTCAGCCATTAGGCCCAGGATTACTAATAATTTAATTTAATCACATTTTTACTTTTCACTAAATTGTAAGCTCCTTCGGGCAGGGATTAGCCCTGCTGAAGACCTAGTATCTGTCAAAGCGCTGGTGCTTCCTGATTTTCTTCATCTCTTATAATCTGGCCCAATGCCATACTAAAAGTTGAAAAAGTGAAAAACTCACCAAAACTGATTGTTTAGGTATAGACAAGACTCTATGATGGGTCATCTCCATGAATATGAGTTAAAAATATTATTCATTTGTTATTAAAGTTTATTTATAAAGGTAAGATAACTGGCTGCTGTAGAACTCAAGTTGGTAGTCTTGCTTGCAGTACTTTCTTGACTGGTAGATCTTTTTTTCTCTGTATTCTGTTACCATAATGAGCATTTTGATAGTTTTTTTATTGGTATATTTGTACCAAGTCTCAAATTAGGAGAAAGTAAGCAGAAGGAAATTCCAGAGGAGTCAGTAATGAAGGGTACTTTTCCAAGAGAGGGACAGAAGGAGGAGGACTCATCACAGAACCGAGATATGAAAGGTGAACAACAGGAGTTGACCTTGGAGCCTGAGGAAATTGTGAGGCTTAGAGAAGAACTGAGCCATATGAATCAGAAACTTCTTCGGTCTCAGAGCTCTGGGGATAGTTCAGATGACAGTAGTGCCAAGGTAGGTGCTATGAACAAGTGCTCTGACCTATCCAGTTCCTCTGATCAATTATATAAGCATGGTTTTTATATTAGTGTTAACATATATTTGTTGGCCAATATCATAAACAGGGCCCAGATAGCAATACCATAGCAGCCAAAATCTGAACTATGCCTTTCGGAGCCCGTCTCTTCCACATTCATTGGATGAGAACCTTGAAAGCCAGTAATCTTTAACTCTCTCCACAATAGGAATGATCTTATCATTGGGACCAGTATATTAACTTAGTTTTAAAATATAGTTTTAATAAAATAATATAAAGTGTTAACAGTAGGTTTTAAGTCTATAAAAATTAAGATAATTAATGCTGGTTCCAACTTATTTTATTTTGGTTCTTAAGAATAATAAATTCCTTAAGCTAGAGGTTAGGCATACTCTTGTCTTAGGTTAGGAGTAAACAGACTCAGAGCGATAATTGCCTTAATAAAGACCCATATGTACTTTACACTCTTACATGATTCTCAGTAGCTTGAGTGAGTCTTTATGCCACTTCAACAACTTTCAACTGGGGAGGTAAAAAAATTAGAGATTCTTTATGTTGACTGGGTGACTGGTAGCTCCTTTAATAGTGACCTTACTTGAAAATAACTCGTGTTTCTACTCTGGCAAGGTGACTTGCCTGGAAAATGTAGACATACAGAACTACTGTTCTGGTTTTTCTCATCTTCCAAGCAGGCTAAAAATGACGATGCCTTGTCCCATTGATTTAAATAGAGTGTTTCCCTTGTATATTTCTGTTTTGGTAAGTTAAATGACCACACAGGTTGTTGATGACTAATCAATTGTTAAAAACTGTTGTATAATGGTTAGATGAGATGCTAGAGTGGTGGTCAAGGTTTTCTAAGCTGCAGGAGAACCTTTGTTTTCATTTTTTTAAAGTATTATTTATGCATACAAGAGTTGGGTACAGGTGAGAGGTGCAGGTGGTGAGAGGATCCACCAGAGACACAGTGGGGAGCAGAACAGGCAGGTCGACTGAAATACACTGCTGAGGGGAGCAGCGGGTGATACCGGAGAGGTCTGCTTCGCCATGTGGGTCACCTCCATGTCCAGGGCTTGAACTCATGCCACGGTGGTCGCAGATAGCTTCATAGTGCTGCAAGTCAACCTCCTGTGCCACCAGGGAGGCCCCAAGAACCTTTGTTTGTAGATAGCAGAAGGGGGCAGTTAAAGAAATGGACAGTTAAGTGGCATAAATTACAATGGTTAATGTTATTTAGTGTTTAATATATGCTAAGATTGTGTTTCATTTGTGCATTTGTTATCTTACTTACCCTTCAACCCCATCCAGGGATAACATTATTATCCCCCCTTTAAAAGAAAGAAGAAAAGGAGAAATAAAAAGACTAAGTAATTTCTCCAATATCTCCAACTACTAAGTGATAGATTCTGGGTTAAATCCCAAATATACCTAACACCCATATTCTAGGATTCTTAATAATTACATTGTAATTCCATTACAGAACTTTGTCTAGGGATCTTAGACATTTGCAGCTCTAAGACAAGCAAATTGGATTTAGATTGTCTTTCTGACAAAACTCATAAATGGAAGGTCTGAAAGGACTTAGTGAATTTTGTGTTGTTTCAGAGACATAAGCAAGATACAACTTAGGACATGGGCTTTTCAGAAAGTTGTGGGAGGAAGCAGGAGCTGGATTTAGGAAATTCTAAGTATATTTTAAATATTTAATTGGGTCAGTTTGAATTATTTAACTACTCAGCATAGCTGTATGCCTATCTTTTCTTGAAAATCCAAATAACTACTCTTTTGGTTAATGTAGTTTCACTGTACTAGAGAAACATAATAGGAGAGTATGTTGGTGTTGAGTAATAACTGAAGAATTATCATAAGGTAGTAAAAGGAAAGTGATGAGGAAGCCTAGGAATTTAAGATCTCATGCTAATTTTTCTCTTGCCTATTGCTAACAGCCAGCCCCTACCATCCCCACCCCATACACACACCTTCACACTCTGCTTTTTCATATATTGATTCTTGGAACACTCCATTTAAAGTGCATTTTACTCTAAAATTGCCCATGCTTCTGTTCCATTTCACTGATTTGTTTCTTTTTTTTTTATGATTTATTTATTTATGCACACAAGAGCTGGCGTACAGGCCAGAGGTGTGGGGTGGGGGGGGGTGAGAGGGTTCACCACAGAGAGCAGGGAGCAGAACAGGCAGATGGCTGAAACACACTGCTGAGGGCAGCAGCGGATGAGGCAGGAGAGGTCTACTGCGCTATGTCGGTCCCCTCCCTGGCCGGCAGCAGGGATCGAACTCGTGCTGCAGTGGCTGCGGTTTGCTTCATAGTGCGTTGCTTAACCCACTGCACCACCAGGGAGGTCCCATTTCACTGATTTGAAAAACAAGAAATTGCCTATGTTTAACTGCTTTTTTTTTTTCCCCACATATTTTCAATTTGGTATAATGGAAGTTAAATTATGTGAACATATGCTAACTCCCCATAAACGTAAAAATAATTCATTTTAGGTAAACTATCTCCAAAATATTTACCTGTGAATAATCACATTCTGACAATTCAGATCTGGGACCTATGTTTTATCAATATCGTTTCTAACTGACCACATTTCTCATTTAAAACATACGCTTTAGTATCCATCATCTGGAGAAATACTGAAATACCAGCAGCAAGAGGAACCACAGCTTCGCCAGAATTTGCACCGACTCCAGGTTCTGTGCAGTTCAGCTGAAAAAGAACTTCGATATGAACGAGGAAAGAACTTGGACTTAAAGCAGCATAATAGCTTACTTCAGGATGAAAACATTAAGGTAACCCTAGTGGGCACATCTTTAATTGAAGGATCTCAGTTGCTCAGACAGCCCTATGCATAAACGAATCAAAATCCTTCCACTTCATAATTCATGAAAGGATCCACAGGTGGGTGGACAATGTCAACTCTCTAATAACTCACACCTTTCACTCTTCCCTACCAGTTAGGTACACAGATCATTTGTCTCTCCCTGCTAAAAAGGGTGTGTGTGTCACGAACCTGTGATAGAAATTTTAAAATTACATAACTTTTGAAAACTAAAACTTTTAGCATTTACTGAATTTCAATGATTGGAGTGCAAACCCTGGTGGTCCTGCCCTAGTTATATCTCTGGACTTAATCTATCCCTAATAGATATATCCATTGTTACTGCTTGAATCAAATACTGCATCAATGTACAATTCATTGATGGAAAATTATATCAGAAGATTATCTTTTCTGATATAAGAACATCAATAAGTTAGGGGACATCCCCTAAGCCTGCTTGTTTTAAAATAATAATCTATGTAGTATTGCCAGCCACAGATTCATCTAAACTTTATGAACTACGCAATTGTTCAGACTGAGCTAATGTGTAAAATAGCATTTTGCTTTCATTGTGATTTCAGTGTGTGTGTGTGTGTGTGTGTTAGAAACCCAGTAAGCCCCAAACATTCAACAGATATTTCTTGAGCACCAGTTAAACACCAAGCAGGCAGTCATGTGGATATTGAGGATTTAATGGTAGGCAAAACTCACAAACCTTATCCCCAAGGTGTAGGCCAAGTGTTATCCTGTGTGGAACTGGCCCATGCCATCGGGATGGACATTGGCATGACTCTGAAGTTATTGGCCTAGGCTGAAAGCTGGATGGTGGCACATTTACTGAAATCAGGGAGATGGAGAGAAAAATTATTTTGAAGATATGAACAGTATCAGGGTGTTTCATTTGGGCAGCTCTTAGTATAAAGATGAAATTTTAAGTCATGAGAAAGAACATAGAAAAGAGAATGATCCATTCCTAAGGACTAGGATAGTCCAATAATAGAAATTGGGTAGCTTTAGAACATTCTAAAAATGGAGACCAAGAAGAAATAGTAGTGAATTAAATGGAAACCAAGAGAGCATCACAGATCCCAAGAAAACTTTCTGAAAGAGAAGAAATGAGTGTTACTGAGAGGTCAGATTTTCCATTAGTTTTATGTTGGCACAGGGAGATCAGTGGTGCCCTTGCTGAAACAGTTTCATGGAACAGTGGCATGAAGGCCAACTTGGAGTAGGCTGAGGAATGGGTGGGAAATGTTTTCACTGTGCATGTATAGACACTCTTAATAAAATTCTTTCGTCCAGCTGCCATCTGGCTAGATTGACTTTGGCAAGCCTTGTTAACACGGCTGTGCCAGAGAGGCAATTAGACACATGATGTTGGCACCGGCCAGCTCTCTGCTGGGGGGCTGCACTTCTTTGAAGGCTACTTATTCTGGCTTATAATCACATTTGTTCTATGTTTATTTTTATCACTCTTGTTTATGCCCCACCTCTAGATCAAAATTGAACTAAAGCAGGCCCAGCAGAAGTTACTAGACAGTGCAAAGATGTGCTCTTCGCTCACAGCAGAGTGGAAGCACTGTCAGCAGAAAATCAAGGAACTGGAGCTGGAAGTACTTACACAGGCTCAGAACATTAAATCACAGAACAGCCTACAGGAAAAGCTGGCTCAGGAGAAATCTAAAGTTGCTGATGCGGAGGAAAAGGTAATTATCCTCATGCTTAATAAATAGCATGCACTGGGTGCCACTACTGAAATCCAGTTTCCCTATGGGCTTCAAGAAATAGATATGGTGCATACTTGACAGCATTCTATGGCTTTTGTTCACTCCCCCATGCTCTCTTTTGACTTCACCTGCTCCTATAATTCTAGTAAGGAGTGTTTTTTTAAACTAGGTGTACTTAAAAAGTTTGGTTACAGTTATAATTACAAGATGAACTTAAAGCACTGAATTTTGTTTTATACTTTCAAATTTTGAAAGATTTAATCCCCTTTTAGTTGGATTGGCTATTTAGGTGATTTTTTTTTTGGTAGGAATATATGGTGTGAAATGAACAATTTTCAAATATTGCTCCTGTATTTTAGATTTCTTAACACCAGGTGGCAGTAGTAGGCAACAGTTGAACATTTTAATCTGCGGGTTTGTCTTTTTTTTTTTTTTAAGTCATTTATTTATGCATACAGGAACAGGGGTACATGCCAGAGGTGCAGTGGGGACAGGGATGGGCGAGAGGAGTCACCAGAGACAGAGTAGGGAAAGCAGAACAGGCAGATTGACTGAAACACACTGCTGAGGGGAGCAGCTAGTGAGACAGGAGAGGTCTGCTGTGCCACTGTGGGTCAGCTCTCCGGCCTGGTATAGAATTGGTACTGGAGTGGCTGCGAACAGCCTCCTAGTGCTGCGACTGCGACTTAACCCCTTGTGGCACCAGGGAGACCCCCCTTTTTTTTTAAGATTTATGTACTTATACACACAAGAACTGGGGTCTGGGCCAGAGGTGCAGGGTGTGGGGGGGTGAGAAGATTCACCAAAGACATTGGGATCAGAACAGGCAGATCTACTGAAATACACTGCTGAGGGGAGCAGTTGGCAAGACAGGAGAGGTCTGTTCTCCTGTGGGTAGGCTCCCTGGCTGGGGGTACAATGGCTGCTCTTAGCGCTGTGACTTAACCCCTTGCGCCACCAGGGAGGCCCTCTGTGGATTTGTCTTAGTCAAATCTTAACATAAAATATAAGTAATTTCATCAAACTATGTCAAGATTAAATAAACTTTCAAAACTAGATGACAACGATCTGAATTAAACCTAAAAGCCTATGTTGAGGTAAGGAAGTCAGCCCAAAAGAATTCATTTGTCATTTCATTCATATGGGAACAGACAAAACTAAGCTATAGGATGGTGGTCGTCTTTATAAGAGGTGTTAAATAGCAGGGGATATGAGACTATCTTCCATGGTGTTGGTAATATTCTATTTCTTGGTATAGGAAGTGGTTATATAAGTTTTACTTTACTGTGTTATGTCTACTTTTCATATGTATGTTAGTATTCCATTAAAAAGTAATTGATAAAGAGATAAAATGTTTAAATTTATGAGGGTTTGTGCAGCACAAACACATATGTATTTACTGCAGTTGAAGGAGTACAATAGAATAAACATTTTATACAGCAATTTGACATTGATACATAGTTAAATTAAAGGTGTATATACAATACAAACACACTTTTACCTCTAGGTATAAACACCAGAGAAACTGTCATATTACACATACATATCAAGAAACAGGAATACAATTATGTTTATAGTTAATAGTGTTCCAAATGCCAGTAAATTGGAAACAACCTAAATGTTCACTAACATGAGGAATAATTACTTGTATATTTACATAGTAGCATGCAACAGTGAAAATGCATGAACTCTAAGTAGTGAAGTGCAATACTGAATAAAAGCAAAGTCACTGCAAATAGCACAATCCATTGATACAGTGGTCAAACTAGTGCAAAATAAAGGGAGCAAGAAAGCCGAATTGCCTAGGGAAAAGGACTATGGGTACTTGAATGGTGTAGGAGTATGGTGGTAAATTCCATCTGAGGATGTTTGAACCTATTCCTCTAAATCATATATAGTGTTGTAAATCAGTGTTGCCACAGGAAAGAATTAACTAATCATTAATTAACTAGTTCTAGCTATACCGTCTTGACTACATTTGTATGTTAACAATACTGTGTATGTCCTGCATGTTTTTTCTTTAATTGGAAAAAAGGTCACATTCTTCTTAAAATTTTATTTGTAAACTTTTTTCATTAAGATTTTAGATCTGCAACAGAAATTAGAAGAAGCTCAAAAAGTTTGTCTCCCAGAAACTTGTATTTTGGAGAAGAAGCAACTAGAAGAAAGGCTGAAAGAGTCAAGGGAAAATGAAGCTAAAATAAAGCAACAATATCAGAAAGAACAAGAGAAGAGGTAAGGGAGCAAAGACACCGGCTTCCTGTGACTGAGTTTGCCAGTGTTTCCTCTGTCCCCACTAAGTAAACTCATACAACTTCTTCATATTGTGCTGATCCACAACGTGTTCTGGTTGTTTATTGTTTACCTTTCACAATGGAGTGTGGAAGCCTTATGGGCGGAGATTGTTTCTCATTCTGGTACTCCTAGGTAAATTTTCTTAAATGACTGGATTGCCTGTGGCTTGTGATCCTCCGAGGTTTTGTTTTTCTAACTCTAACATGATTGGCTCAAGATGCAGAGCAGGATGAAGTTTGTGTTTTGTGTTTATCGACTGACTCTTTCAAGGAAGTTTCAAGTACTTTATAGTTGTCTTAATCATCAACAAACAGCTACCAAATAGGAGGTCATTTTCCCCTGCAAATTATGATTATTTTCAGGAGTCTTAAATGGTCTTCTTGAATGCCCTGATTATAAGTAACTGATATTTCTTATTTCTATGGCTTTCAAAATGATTCATTTTTTTAAAAAAAATGTGGTTTTAAAATCACTGAAGAGATGTAAAACATTCACATACACTGTGACGTGACGCTCAGAAACCTTAGTCCTTAAAAAAAAAAAAAAAAAAAAGAAACCTTAGTCCTTGTTAAAAAGCTCTAGTATGGGGCCTGACGCTTAACAGATACTCAGTAAATATTTAGCAAATGAATGAACATTTGAGTAAGTGTATGAATGCATAATGAATTCCCTCAGTGAGGTACAGTGGAAAAGTACTTGCCTCACTGTCACTTCTAGCAGCTTGGCAGAGTGTCTACAGTATAACTACATCCTGAATGAACTAGAATAAGCCTACCTTTTATTGCATGGCTCACAAAGCAAGAGAAAGCCCTAAAGGCAACAAACATACAATGAGGTAAAACAAAAACAATGAATGATGAACAAACTTCTCAGTCAAGGAGTAAATGACAATAATAGCTCTGAGTTCAGCAGAAGTAACTAGAACTTTGCCACTAGGTAGGATAGCTAACTAGAGAAGCCAGAATTAAGCTGGACTCTTGACAGAGCTAAAGTGTTTCCCTGTGGACAGCTCCCTTGCTTCCCCACTGAGAAAATCCAAATTATGGAAGAAAGCAACTGCAATTTTAAATACTAAGGGTTCCCATCTGTTAAGTCTTATCAAAGTTTTTACAAACATCGCCAAATAATAACACAAAGGAACTGGTGTTACCATGAATGGAAGTCATCAGAAATAAGACATGCAGGAGCTATAGCCCCTAAGAACTTAGAAATTGGAAGTGTGAAGATTAGATTGTAAAACAACTGTGTGAAGCTTATGAAGAAACACAAGGTGTGATCAAAGAATTGAACAGGAAGAGGACAGTTAAACCTTCCTGGAACTTGGCTTCTTATCTCCAAAGCAGGAATAGAGAAACCAGTTCTTTACAACTTTATGTAGATTTGCTGAAAATAAATATGTGGTAGTATGTAAACTGTGTATAGGAAAATGAAATTTGTGAAGATTCTTTTCCGCGAAAGGGGGCCATGTAGTATACGTTGTGTTGTAATTTGGAGGTGAGCATCCCCAATTTAAGTATTTAGATTAAACCTACTCTTTTTCTCTTAAAATATTATGATGTGTTTACCAGTCTTTAAATCTTCTAGAACATTATTTCAATAACAGACCATGATTTATTTACTCAATTCTTTATTCTTGGACATTTACAGTTTTCTCAGTTTCTTGCTATAACAAGGAATGATACATTTCCTTGTAGCCAGTTTTTGTGCACGTCCTTTGTTTTTTCCTTAGGATAAATTCAAGCCAGTGCAAGTGTAATTATAATTGTTCATTATGAAATTTCAAGTATTACAGAGACAGATATGTACAATAGATAGAATAAGTTCTTCAGCATTTGATCTTTCAGCAATAACCATTTTAAGTTGCTGCATATATCTCAGATTTTTTTCTACGCATATGCATGTACTTTTTATTACTCTTGTTAATAAAAATTGACCTTTTTTAAAAGGTTGATTTATTTATGCATATAAGAACTGGAGTGTAGGCCAGAGGTGTGGGTGGTGATTGGCTAATGGAGTTATCAATTTTATTAATCTTTTCAAAGAATCAGCTTTAGTTTCATCTGCTGTTTTCCTGTTTTAAGTTTCATTGATCTCGGCTTTGATTTTCGTTTCTTTTCTTGGGCTTTATTTAAGCTTACATTGTTCTTCTTTCTTTAATTTCCTAAAGTAGAAGTGTAGATTACTGATTCTGCTTTCTTCTTTTATAATATTTGCAATTAAAACCGTATTTCCCGCTGAGCACTGCTTCTATTGCGTATCGCAGCTTTTGTGATTTGTGTTTTCACTTTCATGAAAATACATGTGGTTCAAAATATCTTAAAGTTTCTCTTGAGACTTCTGTGATTTGTGTATGTTTGTTTAATCTGCAAATATTTTGGGACTTTCTACCTTTCTTATTGTTTCATACTGATATAGTTCCATACTGATTATAGTTTCATACTGATTTATAGTTTCATAACATTATTTTAAGCAGTAGTATAGCACGCACAGTTTTGCATAGCATTACATAGATGTAACATGTTGATGTAATGCATACATTATGATGTAATGCAATGCATAATACATAGCATTACATAGATATAACACGTTGATGTAATGTGTTGTTTAGGTATTCTTGTTGTTATAAATAATGCTATAATGAATTTCCTTATATATAAGACATTGCAACTGTAGTGAGGTATAATGTGTTACACTCGGAAAGGCTTACGATATTGTGACAGTGCATACCTGGAACACCTCATCTTATCGAATGCTCTGAAAACCTCCCTCAAAGAAAAGTATTTAAGTTGAGAGTGAAGTCATTGGTATGGGAAAGTTAAGTAGAGAATATTAGTCAAAGGAAGTCTGGAGGAGTTATGGAAAAGGTTGGAATTGCAGGGGAAGAATAAATGTGGAGGCTAACTTGTTTCAGGGAATAAAAAAAGTTCATTTTGCCGGGACAAAATATTTGGGGATAAAGAAAAAGGCACGAAAATGAGGCTACACAGGTAAGCTAGCTATCAAGACAAAGACTTTGGACTTTATCTCAAGAGTAATGGGAACAACTGAGGATTTTTTTTTTTAAGATTTATTTATTTATGTATACAACAGCTGGGTACAGGCCAGAGTTACAGGAGGTAAGAGGACTCAAAAGAGACAGAATAGGGAACAGAACAGGCAGATCAACCGAAACACACTGCTGAGGGGAGCAGCGGGCACGGCAGGAGAGGTCTGCCATGCCATGTGGGTCACCTCCCTGGCAGGCAGCAGGAATCAAATTCATGCTGTGGTGGCTGCTGTTTGCTTCATAGTGCATTGCCTAACCCACTGCGCCACCAGGGAGGCCCACATCTGTAGTGTTTTAAACAGAAAGAGTGATGTGATTTGACTGTGACTTAGTGGGAGCATTCTGGTTGCTGTGTAAATAGATGGAAAGTGGAGTCTCCCTGGTGGCACAGGGATTCAAGACACAGCACTATCAAGCTATCCCAGCCACTGCAGCACAAGTTTGATCCCCAGCCGGCCAGGAAGCTGACCCATATGGCATGGCAGACCTCTCCTGCCTCCCCCACTGCTCCCCTCAGCAGTGTTATTTCAATGTATCTGCTAGTTCTGCTCCCACTCTCTGGTGAATCCTCTCACCTCTGGTTTACATCCCAGTTCTTGGATGCATAAATAAATAAATCTTTAAAATAGTAGATTGAAAGGAAAGTTAGGGAGTCTTATCAATCTGCCAATTGCTTAATTTTATTCACTGACAGTACACATTTGTTTTTCATTGTTCAAACGCCATCTATTATAAAGGAATTAATTTCCAACATATTATTTAGTTTCTTTTTAAAATTTGACTTCCATTTTCAATTTTAGTTTTCAACTCCTAATTTTATTCAGAAAACTCAAGGTTTTTAAGTTCTAGCAAATTAAAAATCCCTTTTCAGCTCCAAGGTTTAGGTTATACTCTGGTTCTTTGACCAGAAACTCAGAATAAGCCAAAAAAGAAGTAGATAATGATATCAAAGAATTGCTTAGGTATGTAGTGAATTAGATGAACTAGAGATGAGAAGAATGTTGATGCAGGGTGGGTAGGAACCATAGACGGTAAATTATAACAGCTTTTGGAGACCCTGCACTTGCATCCAGAAACACGAGAACTAGGGATTCTTAGGGCTTGAGAGATCTGAACTGCATGTCTCAAATATAAATCTTTCTCAGTAATTCATTGATTTCTCAGAAAATTGAAGTTCAAGAAAGCAATCTTTTTTTTTTAAAGATTTATTTATGCATACAAGAGCTGAGGTACAGGCCAGAGGTGTGGGTGGTGAGAAGATCCACCAGGGACAGAATGGAGAGCAGAACAGGTAGACTGACTGAAGCACACACTGCTGAGGGGAGCAGCGGATGAGGCAGGAGAGTCTGCTGAGCCATGTGGTTCCCCTCCCTGGCTGGTGGAAGGGATCGAACTTGTGCTGCAGTGGCTGTGGTTTGCTTCATAGTGCATTGCTTAATCCACTGCGCCACCAGGGAGGTCCTAAGAAAGCAAATTTAATTGTCTAATATCTGCATTTTTTTGATCTAGCACATAGGTAAGAACTTTGTCCACCATCACTATTATCATTCTCATATTCTTCTAGATGGTTCTTTTAAGTCCAAAGAACTGTATTCTTGCTGAACTCTTTCCACAAACTGTAAGTATGATGAGTCTCTCTCTAAAAGAGTTAAGTACTTCAGGCCCTTTTGTAAAAGGGTAAATTTCCTCATCAACCACAGATTCATTTGTGACTGAGTTACACATACACATACACATACACATACATATACAATAGAGTTTGTAACTAACTGCCCTGTATTAAAACAAGAAGGTCAAAGGATTCAACATGTAAAGTTGTGAAGAAGAGTAGAAGGAATCTGGGTTTGTAGATTAGAGCTCTACCTCCATTTTGTACAAGTTGTGTGACTTGAGCAAAGTAACTGAACTTCTCTGTGAATTGAACTCCTACAGCTTTCTCAGTGAAATAATGGAAGTTATTTTTTCTCGTCTTTTGAGAAATGGGAGTGAACCATGGAAAGATGCTGCACAAGAGAGGTTCTCTGTGTATGTTCCCTTTATCTTAGGGCCATATAGCCTACCTCATTGAACAACAACAACAACAAAAAAAAATCCTCTGTGATGGTATAACAGTTTTAGGTCAAATAGTTTCATTTACAAATACTTGTAACTGACAGTACAATTTAATGTACATTCATTGCCCTCAGGAATCTCCTAGATCAGAGCATAAATGAGCTACAAAAGCAAGTGAGGATTTTACTGGATAAAGAAAACAGACTGGAAGCAACCAGGTCTCAGCAACAATCCAGACTTCACCAACAAGAAGTCCAACTTAAACAATTGGAAAATGAAAAAGGGAAATCTGATGAGGTAAGAAAGTAAATAGAGATGGTTCTAAGTTTTGCTGGTCCCACAGCAAATAATTGGGTTGATAAAAGATAATAATTTTTGAGTGCTTAGTACTTTACCCATGAGGTTTAGTCAAGATCCAGGCAGGAAAGCAATCTGCTCTAGGTAGATCAAGCGAAGTCAGGGAATCCTCATAAAACTATTGGGAGGAAGAAATAAGAGTGATTAGAAAGAGGTAAGAAAATAGATGGAGTTGCTTGGAGCAAATGGTAGGTATATTTTTAATATTTTGAGACACCTTCATCCCATTTTCCATAGGGTTGGACCAGTCTACATTCCCATCGACAGAATAGTAGGGTTCCTTTTCCTCCATACCCTAGGCAGTATTTATTGTCTCTGGTTTTTGTTTGTGTTATTATGTTATGGGCCTTTCTTACATGTGTGAATGGTTTTGTCTTGCTGGTCACTGATGATAAATGATGATGAGCATTTGTTTTTTCATGTGCCTATAGGCCACTTATATGTCTTCTTTGGAGAAGTGTCTGGTTCTGCTCCCCGTTCTTTGATTGGGTTATTTGTTTTCTTCTTGTTGAGTTGTACGAATTCTTTGTAGATCTTGGATATTAGGCCCTTGTCAGATATATAATATGCATATATTTTCTTCCATTCAGTGAAATGTCTTTTTACTTTAAGGATAGTTTCTTTCACTGTACAAAAGTCTTTTAGTTTGATGTAGTTACATTTGTTTATTTTTGCTTTTATTTCCCTGACTCTTGCAGCCTAGTCCCCAAAGACATCACTGAAGTCAAGGTCATGGAGTACTTTGCCTCCATGTATTTCTTGGTTTCTTCTATGTATTTCATGGTTTCAGGTCTTATATCCATTTTGAGTTAGTGTTTTGTTTTGTATTGTATGGTGGAGAATCTGCTATTCCAAATTGTCTATTCTGAGTATACATTCAAGAATTAAGGAAATGGCCGCTGGCAAGATACACAACCCCACTAGGCCACTGTGAAACATACTCTGAATCAATGAGTCACTGCTGAAGTACTATAGTTTCCATGACCAATAAACCACAACCAAAGATTACCATAGTCAGGCCATCTGGTTATCTCTCTGGTGCCACTGCCTAGCAATACTAAGTCATACCTGGGCGTTAGGCAGTGTACTTGGCATCTGAGATTCACCATCATTCCCACTAAAATCAGGATCCCTTTTAATGTTGGCACCTTCTACCATCATCTTCAATAGGATAGCATTACAAAACATTTCAAGCAATCTGATGCTTTCCTTACCAATAGATTTTGCAAAGCCCTCTATAGGGAACTGGAAAGGTTGGGGAGCAAAGCCAAAAAGCCACTGGAAAGGTTGGGGAGCAAAGTCAAAAGGAGAACTGCTAGCTTTCAGAAAATCTGGAGGTGCAGAAATCACAGGAAGTTACTATAGTTTTAGAAGCTGGAGTCACTGTAAACTTTCTTCAGCAGAAAGGCTTTGCCAGTTTACATTCCCTTTACATCATACTTAATTCAGCAAATAGTATTCCTTTTAAAAAATGTTTTTCAGCTTCTCAAGAGCAACCTGGAATTGTCAGAGAAGCTATCTGGGTTCCAACAAAAGAATAAAGCTCTATGTGAAGAATATGCACAACTTTTGAAGCAGTTTGATGTCTATGTGAGGTAAACAAAACGTCCCCATGGAAGATCACTGTGTAGAATGACTACTTCTCACTGAGCCAGCTCCAGAGTAGGCAGTGGTGTTCACTGAAGTCACCTTTCTTTCAAGAAGATCAACAGTTTTCCTTTGTCCCCAGAAGTTCTATCTTTAGTACTTTTCTAAGAGATATGTGGGGTCCAATGGGGTGGGCCCAAATGGGGTGGGAGGGAGAAGGGAGTAACTATTGAGCCCGGTTATATCGAATTTCTTGCTTTTCTCCAAGTAAATCTTTCTTCCTTGCCTTCAGGATTTTCTTTTTCCCTCATGCACTTTCCTCAGCCTGGACCACCCTCTCCCCACTTCATCTCTTCATTTCAACTCAACATTCTTAGACTAAGAGTCATCTCCTCTAAGAAGCATTTTTAACACTACCAGCCTAGACTGAATGAGGTACTCATTCTCTGTATCCCTATACTCTTTGAACATACCTCTCCTAAGTCATTTCATAACTTGCTTGCTACATTGTAATTCATTCCCTGTATTACTCACCACTACAAACTTTTCAAGGCCAGGGGCCCCTGTCTAACTTATAATTCACAGTGCTTGTTTATATAGTAGATGCGCAATAAAAATTTCACTCCTGGACTTCCTGCTCTTCCTTCCATTCCCTGTTCATCATTCTACCAGATGCCTCCCCCTCCTCCATTCTAGAGTGTAGCACAGTAGTTCGGTATGGACTCTGTGGCCGTACTTCCTGGTCATAAACCCTGGTTCTACTGGAAAATAGCTATGTGACTTTGCATAAATTATGTAGTCACTGTACTGCCTTTAAAATGGGCAATATAAGAGAAGTTACATGTAAAATTGTGAAAATTAAATGAATGGATAAATGTAAAGCTATTGCTTAGAACCCTGGGTAGCACACAGCTATTATGGTATCTGTTTATTTTTAGTTTTCTCTGTCTCCACCTCTGTAGTATTCTGCTGTATTTCTTCCATAGGTTGAAATTTCTCTTTTACGAGTGCTCTTACCTATTTTGTTGGTGGAATTAATAACAATGATTTAAAAGCCATTGTTTACTGCCATACAGCAAAGAAAATTTCTCAGTCATTGGTATTCATTACCTTGGTTTGATAATCATATCACCGAGAAATGTAGAAAACACAGGGAATGTGAGTGGTTCAGTTCATACTGACTACAAATCTAAGACGAAGAATTCAGTAAACCTGTACAGTGGCAGATAATTTCTATAAAATGTTTCTGAATATTTGTCAATACATTTTAAGGTCTGTAGTGCCAGCCTTTTAAGTAGTAATTCTCCTGAAAATGTGTTCCATAAAAAATAATTTTTAAATGAAAAAAAAAAGCGAAAGTTTTTTTTTCAGTGTTATTTTGAATAAAATACAACCATTGGGCCAGTGAGTAATTCTTAACTAAAGTAGGGCCATGTTGTGAGGGTTGGTTGCAACACACCTAGAATTAACCTGAGGTGTTTGACTAAATTCTTGTGTGCTACTGACCACTAGCCAAGGGATGAAATATACTTAGGAAAACAGTGTTGCTTTCTAGCAGCAGATTCAAAGACGTTCATGGCAGTTTGCACTAGCTTGTTGGCATTGTTTATTATTGATAACAGTAAGATTAATTATTTGCACCAGGTCTAGAGGAGACCCTCCCCCTCCCAACCCTGCCCCCATGTTTCTGGTCTTGAGACTGGTTACACAGCACAAAAATGAGAGAAGCAATTCCACCCCATCCTCAGTAGCCCTGGGTGTTACCATTGTGGGTGGAGGATTTGGATGACATTTCCTCTGATATTTTTTTTTAGGTATAATTTACATATAATACATGCACAGATATTGAATGTACAATTCAATGAGTTTTGACAAATGTTTACTCCCAATTAACCACTACCCCAATCAAGATATAGAATATTTCCATTACCTTATAACGTTCTCCCCTATTTTGGGGCAGTCAATCTGTACTTCCTGCTCCCTTACGCCACCTCCTATGCAGTCGGCCATTTCGTTTCTGTCTCTCTTAGAATTTTATCTAAATGGAATGATAGTGCATGTAATCTTTTGGCTCTGACTTTTTAAATTCAGCATAGCCTATGATTTTTAATGTTCATTTACACTCGTAAACTATTTGTCATTTTATTTTTAACTTTTTGATGGCCAGAAGATGTAATATTTTTTCATGTTATGTGTCCATAATCTTTAGTACAGTGGATTCTAATCCTATGTTTGCACATGCCTCCCCAACATAGATTAATTAAATCCGAATATGTGGAGATTGGATTTAGAGATCAATATTTTTTTAAAGCTTCCCCATATATTTCTGATGTGCACCCAGGGTTGAAAATTACATCTTTAGGAAAGAAAATGGAAAGAATGTCAAAACTCTAGGCTCATTTCTGTTTTCATTCCCCTGATCCTAGTCCTGCCCTTTATAGACAATGCTTATTTTGTCCACATTTTCCCAGCCACTCTTCCAAAGAAACACATTCTTTGCCTCTTTGATATAAAAATAATAGAAAAACCATCTGGTTTTACTTAAACACAAATGAAAACTGTTCCTAAATTTTTTTAATCCTCCAAATTATCACTTTCATTTTTTGCATTTTCATTGATATCATTACCTCTACAAGGATTCAATTTTTTAAAATTATCATTGCTTTTTCCTTCTAAAATGTCTTTTTTTACCTTTTTTTTTTAATTGCAGTAACACTGGTTTATAACATTGTTTGGTTTTGGAGGTATAAGATCTTGCACCATCATAATCCATTGTACTCCCTCCCCACTTTGATATTTACCCCCACTCCCGCCAGTCTCAGTTCTACAGTCAGATTTCTAGAGTTTGTCATCAGTTTGGCTATATCAGACCCTTTGCTTTGTTCCTCTGTATTCCACATATAAGTGACACCATAGGAATTTGTCTTTCTCTTTTTAACTTAGCATAATCCCCTCCAATTTGATCCCTTTTGTCACGAATGGTAAGGGTTTATCCTTTTTAACAGCTAAGTAGTATTCTATCATGTATATATACCACATTTTTCTGATCCACTCATCTGTTTGGGGCTGTCCCTAAATTTTAGAACATGCATGTGATGCTGTCTCATAAGGCTAATAGTTAGCAAAGTCAAAAATAAACTTAGTGGGCCTCCCTGGTGGCGCAGTGGGTTAAGCAACACACTGTGAAGCAAACCGCAGCCACTGCAGCACAAGTTCGATCCCTGCTGCCGGCCAGGGAGGGGACCCACATGGCGCAGCAGACCTCTCCTGCTGTGCCCGCTGCTCCCCTCAGCAGTGTACTTCCGTCGATCTGCCTGTTCTGCTCCCCACTCTCTGTGGTGAATCCTCTCACACCCCCCCCCACATCTCTGGCCTGTACCCCAGCGCTTGTATGCATAAATAAATAAAATTAAAAAAAAAAACAAAACAAAAATAAACTTAGTAAATTTGCAGTTCATCAGAGAAGCTGGCCCCCAGAACTTCTGACCAAACCACTCAGCAATGTCAAGGGCAGACACTAACTCTCACCAGCTGTACTGCATCAACACAAGGACTCCTCAGATCACACTTAACAGTGCAAGATGAAGCCTGAATATCAAACAATAAGCACTAGTTAGATACACCACAACCTTCACTTGATAGAACAGTGTAACTGTAAAAGAGGTGGCTATGAGGACTAGGTAACAACATGGGGGGAAGCTTATGATATAATAACTAAAAAGAGCATAAGATTAAAATTTTAATATACACAATGATTAAGCAAAAGATGCTTATAAAAAGACTGGAAGGAAATATAACAATATCATACTGATCATACTGAGCACGTATTTCCCCCCCTTTTCTATGACCTATTATCTTACTTTAAAGAATAAATTTTAGGGCCTCCCTGGTGGTACAAGGGGTTAAGGCTTAGCACTATGAAGCTGTCCACAGCCACTGCAGCATGAGTTCAGTCTCCTGCCAGGGAGGGGACCCACATGGCACAGCAGACCTCTTCTGTCTTTCCCGCTGCTCCCCTCAGCAGTGTGTTTCAGTAGATCCACCTGTTCTGCTCCCCCTACTCTGTCTCTGGTGAATCCTCTCACCCCTCCCACCCCCACACCTCTGGCTACACCCCAGCTCTTATATGCATAAATAAATAAAATAAATATTTAAAAAATAAATTTTAGTTTTTTTTTTAAGATTTATTTATTTATGCATACAAGCACTGGGGCACAGACCAGAGGTGTCGGGGGGCGAGAGGATTCACCACAGAGAGCGGGGAGCAGAACAGGCAGATAACAGAAGTACNNTGCTGAGGGGAGCAGCGGGCACAGCAGGAGAGGTCTGCCGCACCATGTGGGTCCCCCTCCCTGGCCGGCAGCAGGGATCGAACTCTTGCTGCAATGGCTGCGGTTTGCTTCATAGTGCGCCGCTTAACCCACTGCGCCACCAGGGGAGGCCCAAATTTTAGTTTTTGTTAGTCAAAATGACAAAAAGAGAGACAGCAGCTATCTTTCATGGGAAGCTTAGAGATCGGGTTTTCATATCCCAGGGTGATAAGATGGTTAAGAGATATTCTAGAAATACATGTTTTGTTTCAACGTATGTCAAAACATCAGAGTAACTGTGCACACCTGGGAAACCCAGAGGTTAACAGGTAGAATTTTTATACACTGCTAGATTTTATGCCCCTGAAGCTGTGAAGCAGAGAGTACTGAAACAATGACATTTTTAACCAAGCTATTCCCTGTAAAAAGAAAAATGAGATGGAAATATCTCCCTGTAAAACAGCTAGTCACAGAAGGGACAATTATGAACATAATCTACAAAAACATGTGCTTTGTATTATGTTGGGGTTACTATGAAGGCCACAGAACTGAACAGGCCTGAGGCAATTCTATGAACCCAGGTATCAGGGCCAACTCTGTTAATTAAGATGTAGATTGAGTTGCTGTGGCAAAGATCCTGAATAAAAGTGCTTTAAAATTAGTGGGTCTTTTCTTTTCTCTAGCAGGGTGATTCCAGAATGATTCCAGACATTATGATTCCAGAATGGGTACCATGGCTCTATGTGGCACAAGCCTAGCTTCCTATAATCTTATTGTTGCTCTAACATCTTTTTTTTTTTTAGATTTATTTATTTATTTTTGCATACAAGAACTGGGGTGTAAGCCAGAGTTGTGGAAGGTGAGAGAATCCACCAGAGACAGAGTGGGAAACAGAACAGGCAGACTGACTGAAACACACTGCTAAGGGGAGCAACAGGTAAGACAGGAGAGGTCTGCTGTGCCATGTGTGTCAGCTCCCTAGCCAGTGATCTAACTCAGGCCACAGCAGTGATAACATTGAGTCTTAACTCCTAGGCCACCAGGGAGGCTCGCCTCTAGCATCTTTAAATTGTTACCCTTATCTGTATATTTCAAGATGGTTCATTACCCTATCTAGCCAACCAAGAGAAAGAAAGAAAGAAAGGGGAAGGCAAGGGCATTCCACTTTCCTTTAAAGCACATGACTTCCATTAACGCTTCATTGACCAGAACCTATATCCGTCATCTAGCTGCAAAGAAAACCAGAAAATGTAGTTCACATATTGGGCGACCAGGTGCCAAGCTAAATCTTAGAGGGCCCATAATAATAGGAGAAAATGAATTGGGGACAACCGCAGAAGACAGTCACTGCCACACACACAAACTGTGCATAGAGTGGTTTGCTTTTTCTTTTTAATCTATAAGAATCCAAAGTTCTCAGTGTGGTTTCTGGCTAGCAGCTAAATTAATCTTTAGAAAAATAACATTTTATGGGGAAACATACAACACTATTTTTTAAAATTTTTTTCAAAGATTTTATTTTTTTTAAAAGATTTTTATTTATGCATATAAAAGCTGGGGTACAGACCAGAGACGCGGAGGGTGAGATGATTCACCAGCTACAGAGTGGGGAGCAAAACAGACTTATCGACTGAAATATACTCCTGAGGGCAGCAGCAGGTGAGGCAGGAGAGGTCTGCTATGCCATGTGGGTCACCTCCCTGGCCAGGGATTGAACTCTAGCTGCAGTGGCTGCAGAAGCCCCACAGTGTGGCGCTCAACCCCTTGCGCCATCAGGGAACCCAACATTATTTTTTTATGTGCAATCAGCAACTAGGAGAGGGGCGACAGTTTTGGAAAATGGAGGAGCTTGCAAAACCAAGTAGGGGTAAGACATTTATAAGAACATAAGACTCTCCAGTAGTAGCGCTTCATTAAGGTTTGACTAAAATTAGCATCTACTAGAATTAGATACATCTGCTTTGTTCTTCCCTTGCTGTTTAGTTCCTAGCTCTAGTATAAAACAAAACATCTTATTAGGAGAAATCCGGAATATCTGGTTTGCCTGATTTTGCCAGTATCATAGCCTTAGGGTATACTGGGGAGATCACAGGCTCTGAGGTCAGATTCTTCTCTGCAGAAGTAACTCCCCTCTGTGTTGGAAATACCAAAGAACTCAGGTTTAGTGATTCATTAGGAGGATTCACAGAACTTAGAAAGTCTGTTGCACTCATGGTGATGTTTATTACAACAAAAAGATCAAAATTTACAAAGGAAAAAGGCACAATCTGGGAGAAACCAGACAAACTCCCAGTTGTCCTCTCCCAGGGCAGTAATTTGGACAGCACTCAGTTCTCCCAGCAGCCATGTGTGACAACATGTATGAAGTATTCCCAATCAGGAAAACTCACCTGAGCCTTGATATCCAGGGATTGTACTGGGAATTCTGTCACATAGATAAAGAGTGCCCCAGTGATTGACCCTACGACCCAATCTTCAGTCCCACACTTCCCAAATGTCAAACTGAGACAGGGTGGCCCAGGGCCCTTGGTGAACAAAAACACATTCACCATATCAGGTTGTTAGCATAATCCATTTGGTGTGACCCAAGGACAAAGACATTCTTATCAGGCAGGCTATTCCAGTGTCTAGAGGTCATCTACCAGGAACAGTCAGGGCCAGTTCCTTCTTTGGAATGTGAAGGGTGAGAACACCCCAGTAGCTAAGAGTTTACCCCACAGTCTCCATGTCCTGATTCAGAGTGAAGAGATAGTTCACATGAAAATTGGAGCTATGTGGAAAGCCTGGAACATACATTAATTCCCTTCAGGTAGAGGGGCTTCCTCCAGTTTAAGGCAGAGCCCCAGGTAAGGACAGACAGCTGATGGGCTTCCCTGGTGGCGCAGTGGGTTAAGCAACGCACTATGAAGCAAACTGCAGCCACTGTAGCATGAGTTCGATCCCTGCCTTCAGCCAGGGAGGGGACCCACATGGCACGGCAGACCTCTCCTGCTGTGCCCGCTGCTCCCCTCAGCAGTGTACTTCCGTCGATCTGCCTGTTCTGCTCCCCGCTCTCTGTGGTGAATCCTCTCACCCCCCTACACCTCTGGCACTGTACCCCAGTGCTTGTATGCATAAATAAATCTTTTAAAAAAAAAAAGGACAGACAGCTGTCATCTGCAACTGTCATCTGTCACCAGCAGCATGGGCATGAATAACTATGTCCTTAGGTGCCTACAGTGACAAGGAGCCAATTCCTCATTCTTTAAACACTTTGTTTCAGCTTAAAAAAGCATCCAGCGGGCCTCCCTGGTGGCGCAGTGGGTTAGGCAACGCCTTGTGGGGCAAACCACAGCCACCACAGCACGAGTTCGATCCCTGCTGCCGGCCAGGGAGGGGACCCACATGGTGCGGCAGACTTCTCCTGCTGTGCCCGCTGCTGCCCTCAGCAGTGTGCTTCTGTTGATCTGCCTGTTCTGTTCCCCGCTCTCTGTGGTGAATCCTCTCACCCCCCCACCT